>DWNE01006069.1:0-13386 GCA_018249875.1 Cecropterus toxeus | reverse complement strand
ATTTAATATATTTGTTTACAAATTAAATCCCAAAACACTGACATTAATAATTTTAAATAAAACCAAGAAACAAACATATTTAAAGAGGTTTTATTTAAATTAAATACATGCACACGAGCGGGGATAGTGTTTTACAATTAATGAGAAGCATATAACACGCTTAAATATTGAATTAATTAAATATAAAACGTTAAATAAAATTTTAAAAACATTTTCGTTAATATCCAATTAACGAAAATGTACGTATACTTTGATTAAAGCACTTTAATCAAATACATATATATTTTAATATACATTTTAATTAATCCAAACCTTAAGCGACCTACGACAAAAATGCAAGTAAAATGAAAATTAAAAAATTAAACAATCACGACAATCACAAAAACACAATACACACAAAACACATGCAAAAAAATAGGAAAAACATATAAAATTATAGCAAACGATGTACTTTCTCTAGATATCTATTTATGACCTTTTTAAAATTAACTGTTTGCAATATTTTAGAACGCTATTCGCCATTTTGTTGCGTTTGTGACGTCACTACAATAGTAAACAATGGTCAATAGACTAGCCGTGTCTATGCATTATTAAAATTACGAACGCAATGACGGATAGCGTTTCAGCGCGAAAATTCAAAACCGTAAGTTGTTTAAAGGGGACTAAGAATAACCTAAAACTAGTGTCCGACCAAAGCCTCGGTTTCGACGACTTTAGGACCAATAAAGACGCCTTCGACAAAACGTTCGTCTTCGGCCAAAATCGACCGAAGTTTTTGCCGACAACGTATTTTTCTAGCAAGAGACAAAATTGAAGGCATTGAGGCGATTAATTTACTCTGTGATGAACATGTTTAAGCACAGGGTAAACGCATACTTCTTTGTGGGTTTGGGTCGTCAGTTGTGTTTTAAACTTATATTTTTTCAAATTTTATCATTTGTGACGAGTAGCAAAGTAATTGTTATCAGTTCTAGTTTACATACAATCCACATAAATCTTTATATGAAAAAGCTTTTAAATCTTTAAAATTTTCACTTTTAGCCAAGTTGGAACTAAGTTTCTTCTTTAGGCCTTTAAACCTTCGGCTCTGACTTCGGACGAAGGTTGTAACTAGTGTTGTGATAGCCGAATAATAGGATTCAGCGCCGGCTAAAAATCGATTTTCGGTCGGACACTACCTAAAACATTTTACACAAAATGCCTTTATACTCCAAACGAGATCTCTTATCCTATATTACGTTTTAACAAGCTTGAATATCAATATTTAAATCTATTAAAGGCTGGTCTCAAACTTGTCTACATCATTGGGATCGAAGCTTTCAGACATTCTGAACTTCGATATTATTCTATAGAACAACGTTTGTTCGTAGGGCGGCCAACTGGAGTACTTCCTTCTGGGACATTGCAAATTATTCCGCGCATCGTACAACAATCTCTTATCGAAATCACTTGCATTTTCCATTTCCACATTCGCTTTTTCAATCGAATCGCACGTTTTGTAAGACGTCGATGCAGTTTCGTTAAAACTATTTGTTGTATACAAATTGTTTGGCAGAACACCTCCATCTCCATCCGTTGGCTGTTGTTTATCTCGTGTCTTATCAAAGTCCACGACAACGAAGCTCGGAAGATCCACTTCGTTTTTCCTTCTAACGTGTCTTGTAATGGAATCTTTTTCTGTGTACGTATCGTCGAATGAGAGCCAGTACTTGATGCCACCGCTGTGAATTGTCTGAGACATGGATAAGACAGGGGCTTGCTTCACGAAAGGCGAGCTTAACATCCCGTCATCGTACACACCCAAGTGTTTAAAGGGTTCAATGTGTTTGATCGGCGACTCCGTACACACGTCAAACACGTCACGTCGAGGAGACGAGGAACGGCTAAAAAATTCAGAATTTTCAACGAAAGCCGTGTTCATTTTCTCGCTCGAATCTAGAATGAACGTTTCGTTAAAGTTCACAGTTGCCTCGCCGTCTGTTATTTCTAATCGCATGTTCAAAAATGATTTCTCAATCACATCAGAAACAATATCTGATGCTATTTCTTCTATATCCTCTTCGATATCAGTACAATTCGTTACGGACCAAAAACTATCATTACAACTTGAAGTACTATCGAGTTCTACAGATACATTTTTATATTTAATTACTGCTGAGTCGTTAATATCTTTTGAAATTTTATCATTGTCAAATGAGTCCAATATGACTATTTGTAAATTAGAAATACACTCATTGGATTTATTGCACGGTACAAGATCGAAACTATCATCGCCCGTAGCATTACAAACATTACTCCGTGCGATCACTTCTTTACAATAAACATTACTTTGTGATGTTACTTCTTCATTTTTTGTAATATCTTCATTGGATTTTACTTCGATAATGGCTAAATCTCTTTCTACCCACAAAGGAAGAGCTGTGAATAGTACATCTTCAGAATCTACTACAGTTATTACTGTTTTAGATTTATCACGTTTACACTTATTTTTATTTGAGACCAGGAAAATGGCTCTATCGAATAGGAAATATAATATTGCTTCCACTATTTTTACTGATGTAGATTCTATATCACTGACATCTGTCGATATAGTTTCATCAAAATGAGTCTCTTTCTCATCAATGTTTTTCATAATTTTTGTTATTGAAAATGTCTCTTCATTATAACTATGCATTACAATTGAAGTGTTGGTAGAGTCTTTTACAGATTCCTGTGAATTATCACTTATATCAGAAGATATTTTAGTAATTTTATCTACACTTTCTTTCTGAAAATTGCAAGCACTGCCAATGCTCTCGTAATCAATTCTATTAATTATACTAAAAATAATTTCGGTAACAACTTCAAGTTTTTCGAATTCTACAGTCGAATTGAAACTTGGTATTTCATTGAGAGAGCTTGATTCACTAAGTTCTACGCTATTTCTATTTTGAACGTTTTTTAAAGAGATTTTAGGTTCAATTTCGACGGAAACTGCATTATTATCATCAATGGTTTTAGAATCAGCAGAAATCGCTTTAGACGCCTCAGATTTCATTGCATTGTTATTTAATTTTGGAACCGCCCGTGTTTCATTCATGCTATTTATTTCACCTTTATAAATTGTATTGGTACCTACATCTTCATGCTTAAGTACCTCAAGAAATTCTCGTTGAATAAATATCTTATTTCCTTTACTCCCACTAAAAGTTGATGAAATCTCATCACCGTCTTTTATGTTTCCTTTTAAAGTGTTCACATCAATCTTATTACAATCCTTACTGCTCTCATTTGATGACTCATCACCATACGAGCTCTTCGATTCTTCTAAAATCGGATCTAAGGCAATTACTTTTGGTATTTCGTGACGTTTCTGTGGCGATTTCTTTGGACTTGGTACCTTTTTAGAATAATCCTCGTAGTAACAATCGATTGGTACGGAATAGTCCCTTATATCTTTCTGAACTAGATCTTTTACGGGACTTTCATAGACAGCTTTTTCGAAGTCCAATTCATCAGTAAAACTGTGGTATTCCCCTTCTGTTGAATCATCATTATTTGTAATAATATCTTCTGTATCACTTGCATCTATTGGCACGCACATAGCTTTGTACATACGCGCATCTTCAGACTCATCAATCATTTTAACGTCGCTTTGTACTTCTTCGTGAGCTTTAGGTTCCTCTTTACCGAGTTCTTTCTGTTCAACGACAGTTATATTGCTAGAAGCGAAGCTACTACCAATCTCCAAGTAGTTATCCTCATCAAATTCTTGAGTATTAACAAACTCGGCCGTTTGTTCTTTCGGCAAATGGAAAGTTGGTATTACAATCTCTTTAACTTTAACAACCTCTACCGAGTCGAGTGGAGCTTGTAAATATTTATTATTAAATATATCCTCGCTACAGAAACGGTCTTTCCTACTTATTTTACGTTTAAGCGTCTCCCAAACATACGAGTTATTGATAGCGCCGCAGGAGTTACACTTCGGCACGTGGAAGTGACTCGGCTCTGGGTCTTTAGTGTGAATTAACCCACTGTGCGATTGTGTTCTGTACAACCTTTGTGTGTGTGAGCGATGTTGATGTGGAAGCGATCGAGTACGATACGGGAAATCCGATTTGCATCTATCCCATTCTATTGACTGAACTGAATTTAGACTCGATCGACTACTTACATTCGCGTTATACAACGCAAGAGCATTATTATCTACATCATCAACTTTAACACGATTTTTAATATTATCAGAGTTAAGTAATTTATTGTTTAGACTAGTTTCGTCAGCTACAATTTTAACATTACGGATTTTAACATTATCATCAGAGTTAACTAATTTATCATTTAAATTTGTTTTGCATTTCGGCTGATATTCGGTTTCATATCTGGATAGCACATCGTCGAAATTTCGGTTTCGTGGGTATTTGAGTGTTTTCTTGTTAAAGCATGCTTCTGTTAAATACGCTTGCCGTTTACCTGTTAGTAGGGAATTTGTTTAGTGAGGATTAGCGAATAATATAGCCAGAAAACAGCAGTTGCACCTAAAGTTATTTTGATTGTCTTGCACTTTTTACTAATTTAATAAGAATAGTATGTGGATAAATTGATAGATAATCTTATGCGTATATGTTTAATCGTGTCGTGTGTAATAGTGTTATAAGATTTTCTTTAAACTATTCGTAAACGTCAATAAGTCCCCACCACCATAACCTTTAATGAGCCACGAAATAATGAACTCAAAACCAAATAATAAACACAAATTTGTAAATACAGTTTAATGACAAATTACTGAAATAACAAACATCACCACCACCCCGTAAACTTATTAACATTTAATGGTCACGAAAGATGACATCAAACCAAAAATACAAAATACATAACAAGATCATTGATGAACATATTTTAAGACACAGAATGACGTCACAATCACCATAGTAACTTATGACCAATAACTTAATGATTTACCACAAACATATGACCTCAAAAACTAAGAACAACGATAACTTAAAAACAATATTATAGCTCAAAATATTTAAAATACAGTAAGAAGTCACCAGTCATATGAATTCATGATGAATTTAATCATAATCAAATAAAACACTATTTGAAAACTAATCAATAACAATATTGTTGAGAACATTTTAACAGATACAGAACAAGATACGACACAACCAACAAATAACCACATGAAAGACATAAGACGGCGTAAGACGACGTAAGCCCGCGGATTTAACGAATACAAGCCACAGAGAAAAGTATGACCTCAAACTAAAGTATACAGTCTACTTACTGACAATATTGTCCAAAACATTAAAAAACAAACAACTAAATTAAGAAATTCGACAAAATCCACAAATAGCTTGACATAAAAAGCACAGGGTAATGGATTTGACGGACACAAGCCACAGAGCAAAATACAAAACAACCTTCACTATTCGTTACTTTCGTCTTATCATTAAGTCATTCTTTTTCTCACTCTCATCATTCAATACTCTTTTTATAACTCTTTCTTTCCAAAAACTACGTAGTAATAAACTTTTTTTTTTTCGTTATTATTTTTTGTACCATATTTTTGTAAATGCACTTGCACATTGACAACTCGCGTGGGTCTAAATTTAACATATTTAGCCGTTCTATTATTTCTTCCTCATTTTCCCTCACTAAAACAATATCTATTGACTTTATTTAACCCCATTTTTAACTTTTTCTCATCAATTATATCACACTGTATTTCCGTATTTTTTTTTCATGACACCATTCCCAAACGCAACATATACCCATAAACACACTCTACACTCAATAGAAGCATTGTACTTCATATAGATACTCGCCGAGCATAGACGAATAGACGCGAATACGACTACTACCTGTCCGCGCTAAGTTTGCCGGTGAAAGGAATGCGCCTCCCTCCTCACTACCAACTACCACACTCAGTTGCCCAAAAGTGTGCTAAAAGTATTAAAGGTAACGTAATCCTGCAAACTTAATATTGCTTAGTATTCTCGATCTTTTTGTTTTTTTTTTTTTATTGTTCGTGAGTATCTAAATAATGCGTCACACCTTTATTCATTCAAAACACAATTCCTCCCCTGCCTCACACAATCCCACACTTAACCTTTATCCCTCCCTTCCGCCAACCTATCCCTTACACCGGTACCTTTAGCGATATACTGCATCCGAACGATAACCGGCTCGATATCGACCGCCGACGAGACAGCGGCCGACGAAACTCCCGCTGACGAGGCCGTCGAATCGAGAAACACCTCGTCGTCCGACAGCAAGTAGGGATCGCGAGTTGGACGCTGCTCCGGTTGGTCAGGTAGGATGATATGCACGGGCTCCGCGTTATCGGCTTTCATTGGCGAATAGGAGGGATAGTTCAGTCGATATTAAGATACTATTACAGAGGGAAATATCTAAGGCTGGTCTTGGAGAGACAGTTGAATCGGTGGTAAGATACAGTTACAAAGGAGAATGTCTAACGCTAGTCGCTAAGAGAGACAGTTGAATCGGTAGTAAGATTATTACAGAGTAAAATATCTAATGCCGGTCGCTAGGAGGAACAGTTGAATCGGTGGTAAGATTACTATCTCAAAGGGAAATGTCTAACGTTGATCATTAGGAGGGACAATTGAACAGTTAGTAAGATTACCATAATAATACAGGCAGAAATGCCTACAATTGTTGCTAGAAGGGACAGTTGAATCGTTAGTAAGATTACTATTTTATTTGTCTGGGTGTTTGTGTATCCGTCTTTGTGTGTCCACGACACAGGAGACCATCCTACAGTAGGGTTATGAGTGTAGGGAGCGTTATTTAAGTGTTAAAATTAAGCTAGCAATATGCACATATCCAGTTAAATATTGTGTAATGTTTAGTGCAAATACATGCTAAATAAATGGAAAAATAAATAAAAAAAGCAATGCGTTAAAAGTATTGACATTAAAAAAAAAACATGAATAAGTAAAACCATTTTTAATGATGCTGTTCACAAAACCCATAACTTAAGGTTTTTTCACTACCAAGTTATTTTGTTCATAAAAAATAGTTTCACTTGAAAAAAAATTTTGTTTTTTTTTTCAACATTAAATTTGACATATTTTAAAGCCAGTCCCTAGGATGAGTATTTATTAAAAAGTCATTTAATTTTTTTCAAATTCAATTAGGTATATTTTAATGTCAGTCCCTAGAATGAGTATCATGTTAGTAATAAATCTAGATCTAATCATCAGACACAAACCTCTAGTGCGGTCAGCGTGTTCCCGCTCGGCGGCCAAGAAATCTGTCGTGTCCACTACGGTAGGGGAAACATGCTTCATTGACACTTCTACTTCGCGTACTAGGACCATAGACCGGATGCCGCGTAGAAATGGCTTACGTTTTTCGCAGTGAAACGAGTTTAAATGTTTTTTTTTTTAAACAATGACATACATATAGTTTTCACCGTAGAAATGAATTTAAATAAAAATAATTGTGTTTATTTTGGAAGAATATTTAAAAATTGAAGATTTTTTGATGATAATAATAGCGAATATTTTCCACATTAGAAACGAATTTAAATTAAAATAGTTGAATTTATTTATTTTGGAAATTGGCATATATTTTGTCACGGAAGGAACAAATTGAAATAAAAATTAAGTTTATTTATTTAGTTCATTTCTCTAATTAAAATATTAGTTTTTTTTTTCGTTATAATAAATTTCATAATGCTGTCACAGAAATCGGAGATGATAGATTTTATTAATTTCAGAATATTTAAAGTGTTTTTTTTTTCTGTTAACGACTCAGTATTTATATATTGAATAATTATTAATTAATTTAATCCGTATAATCTTTATACGGCTGTTGTCGAGGTTACAATTCCAATCAATCACACAGGTCCGGGTGCAATGCCCGACGTGTAAATAATGTATTTTGATGCACTTTTTTACTCTGGGTATTTTAGTATCAATCGCAATCAGAAACTTAAGGTCCTATTTATTTTTATTTATTGTTTTATTCAATGCTAACGCAATATGCCCTACATATCAAGGAAACAAATAATACTGAAGCCATTTCTGCGCGATATCCATTCTATGGTCAACACTATTTCATGTATAGCAGGATAAGAAACTTTTGAAATTCATAGACACGGCATCATGAAAATTGCTTTATGACAAAAACCAACATAAATATTATTATAATTCATGATTACAATAGAATTTCTACTAGTAAATTTAACAAAACATGTCTAATTAATCTACCAGAGCTGACATAGAACAATTTTCATAACGCCAAAAGTTGATAGCATAAAAAAAGTCAAAATTCAATGCACAAACTCGGTAAAACTATATACAATAAATGCTATGGAAACTATGTAAATTCTAAATTTAAAAATTCAAAATGCACTCATATGTAGCTTTTTTGTCCCACGGTTGGGAACCGGTCTTCAGGCCATAGTCCACATCTGGGCGAGTAGGTTGGTAGACTCCTCACATTTTTAAAACCTTACAGATTTCTTAGGCATGTAGGTTCTCACTATGTTTAAATTTTTGCAGCGAGTGATAACTAACGTCCCACGTCTCGATCCCAATGCTGTGCGAAACTGTCCAATGCTGGGCAAAACTGCTTAACACTGGGCAAAACTGCCTAATGCTTGGCAAACTTCCCTCAACTGGAGAAACATATATATTCATAAACATAAATGTTTAAAATGTAGTAGTTCTTGCCCGGGCCTCGAATCATGGACTACTGGCCAATATTTCTAGTTTTTCACTGTTATTTAAAATATTCTAGTCTTAACGTGCATTCATACAAATTCCATGCGTAACTAATCTAGCATTTTCATAACATTAAAACTTATCAAAACTATTTATTTATAATTATTGTAATTCTGTAGTGTAGTGTGTAGGGAGGAGGGTCAGGGTTAAAAAAGGAGAAGGAGAAGAGAGAGGGAGAAGGAGAAGTAAAGTATGAAAGTGGCGTGTAATAATGTTTCATTAACACGTATTAAGTCTGTCAATTTTGAAGGTGATGGAACCCATTGGGTGGTGTGTTGGGTGGTGTTGAGCGGTGTGTTGGGTGGTGTGTTGGGCAGTATGTTGGGCGGTGTGTTGGGCGGTGTGTTGGGTGGTGCTTTGGGTGGTGTGTTGGGTGGTGTGTTGGGTGGTGTGTTGGATGGTGTGTTGGGTGGTGTGTTGAGTGATGTTTTGGGTGATGTGTAGTGTGTTATTGTATCATTTCTATAGAGTTAATGACCGGATTGGAGGATAAAGGACTGTGTTTGTCGTAGACGGTGTGCTGGGTGGTGTGTTAACACAGTGTGATATCACTCACCATCGCTCATCACCACCTCCGGCTGGCTGCGCACGGGCACCTGTTTCGTTTCTATTCTCAGTACGCGATGCTCTGTGGATAGACAAAATTCATAAATATAATGAATTTCAAAGAATAGGATTTGGACATGCGCTTGAAAACGTCGTTATTAAAAGTAGAAAATATTCTTAGGCCTACAAAATGTGGTTTCATTATTTGGTAATTGATTAGAGAACATTTTATGTATATGCTTTAAAAAACAATAGTGGCACCTTACCACACATCATTAACCAGTCTTTAGTACTAACGAATCAATCTTCACCAATATGTCTATGTCTGTGCATATCTAGCTGATGCCACGCGAGTGCCAATAACACGCGAGTGGCAATGTCCTATTATTGGCAATGGCCGGGCAGTGGCAATGTCACGCATGAAGTTAAGTCACACTTGTGAAAATGTCACGAGGGTGACATGGTCACGCTAGTTCCAACGTCACAATAGTGACAATGTTACACGAGTGGGGACGACACATTAGTGGCAATATCACGCTAGTGGCGATGTCACGCAATGTCACACCAAGAACAACGCCATGATAGTGGCAACTACAAGCTAGTAGCAACGTCACACTAGTGGCAACCTCACGCTAGTGGCTGCGCGACACTAGTGGCATTGTGACACTAGTGGCAACGTCACGCTAGTGGCAACCGATCACTCACCGTCACGCGACTCCTCCTCGGTCTCGGAAGGCGCGCTCGCCGGCGACGTGATCTGAGCAGCGCTCACAGCCTCCGATTCCGAGAGATCTGTGTCGTCTGAAACAAAAACAAAATGGTTATGATTAAAAATAAAAGATATTTATAACCAAGCCGGTGATTATTTATTTATTCTATTTAGTCGCTCGATCCGCAAGGGCGACCCCTGGGGGATCGAAAGACCCAGAGATTGAAAAACTCTGGGTTGGGGTATCAGTGACGTCACTCACAGTCGGACCGCTGGTTATATGTAATGAAAAAAAAATATATTTCTTTAATCACAGAGACGGTTATTATTATTACATTATGATACCAAAAACGTCACTCACTTATCCGGTTATGACGTGGGGACATTATGACGTCACTTACATTCGGACCTTCTAAATAAAAAGAATATTACTGCGTCGTGATGACATTAGAGTATCAGTGACGTCACTCACAGTCGGACCGCTGCTTCCTCTCCACCTTGCGCTTGTACTTGTCTCCTACATAATATTATATTAAAGCAGTACTTTTCAATCTTTTTCTTGACACGACCCCCTAGTGTCAAAATTTTCGCGTAACATAACGAGTATCATATTGTTTACTTTTTTTTTAATATATCTACATTTTTAACTCTTGTATGTAGTATCTAATTCTCTCGACCCCGCAGGGGTTGCGAGTCAGAGGTTGAGAAGCACATGGTATCAGAGACGTCACTCACAGTCGGACCGCTGCTTCCTCTCTACCGTGCGCTTGTACTCGTCGATCTCGCGGTCGGTGACGTGGTCGAACGGGTTCCGGGCATACGGCGCGCTGTAAACCGTAGCGTTGTGTTGGTAGCCGCGCTGGATGATGCCCTTCGACGCGGCGCCCATGAGCACCTGGGGATGTCGGGGGCGAGTCGGTCAGTGTTGGCGTGTTGGTTTGGGTTTGCTTGTATGTGCAGTGTGTGTGAGTGGGGGGATATCGGGGTGTTGGAGTATATGTGGGGACGGTGGGGTGAAGTTGGTTTGTGTTGGATGATTTTGGTTGGTGTTTGCTTGTTTGTGCAGTGTATGTCTAAATGGGGGGATGTCGGTGTGTTGCGGGGTGGTGGGGTGAGGTCGGTTTGTATTGGATGTTGGAGTTGGATGATTTTGGTCGGTGTTAGCTTGTTTGTGCAGTGTATGTGTAAGTAGAGGGATGTCGGGGTGAAATCCATCTACAATTGGGAAGGGTAGGGTGAGTCGGTTTGTGTTGGATGGTAGGATTGGGTGATTTCGGCTGATGTTTGTTTGTTTGTGTATTTTGAATGTAAGTGAGGATGTCGGGGTTTCGCGCCGTCTATTTACATGTGGGGACGGTAGGGTGAGGTCGATTGGTGTCGGGTTGGACGGTGGTTGCTTGTTTGTATGGTGTGTAAATTTGTGTACGGATGGCTGGGTGTTGCGACGCCTGACGGAACAAGGGGACGGTGGGGTTATGCTGGTCTAACCAACCCCACATAGAACAGAGGTAAGTAGAGGTACTGGTATCCTGTTTTAGTAAGGTGACATGACACTTTGAGTGCGTGTATCGTGTATGTGTGACACAGTCATACAATGCCTGTGTGTGTGAGTACAATAAAACATTATAAATACAGGAAATTAATCAGATTTTAATGGGACATTTAGATTAAAAACCAAACTAACTCTAGACAGACATGAAAACACTAAAACGTAACTTGTTTCAATAGAGAACCTAGTCCAAAATGGCGGATATATTCGCAATATTCGAATTACACCTTAAAAATTCGCAATTGAAGAAAGCACTGTAATTCTATATGCGATATACGTTTCTCGCTCACACCTTACTGAGAAAGAGCGAGAGGCAAGATGCCGTCATTTTGGACTACGATCCGTCCAGAAACGAGTTATATGGGGTGAATTTTATTTTAAATTACAACTAAAAACCACACAGTTTTATTATAGAAGTTAGACTTCTTTAAGCGAGTCATGAGAGGAAAAATAATGTGAAATGTTTTTTGTACAGGAAACGGTTACGTTCAAGCGTTACGTTACGATCATATTTCTTATTAGAAAACAATAATATATATTTTCTTAATTAAAATCCGAAAAAATCTTTGCAATAATAGTACAGGGTAACAAAACTAAAAAGAAGGTAAAAAAATATTTCAAAGAGTTTCTTGTGTATCTCTTTCACTCTTAACGTGTACAAAAAAGCGTGAGAGGGATACAAATACAGCTGATGATATTTTGCATGGACAATTATGTAAACAATGTTTTTATAGTTTTTTTGTTCTACTATTGTTCAACATGAACTTTAAGGGTCTCAAAAGTAATCTCACAGTTATCCGTGTGTGCAGTATTCTTAAAATGGATAGGACGTTGTCACTTCACGTATCAAAATATAAGTAAGTTGCATAATAATAATTATAAATAGAGCCCAAAGAAGCGTAACTTCTGACGTGCGTAAAAATGTACATACACACTTTCATTTAATTAACTGTTAATAGGGAAAATGGCTTTTCGGTTTCGTTCGGTATTTAAAGTGAAACTTTTTTTCAAAATCAAAGAATCTGTCTATCTGACGCATGTCGCATTACGCTTGGCTGTAAGGTAAGAGAAAAGGTAAGCGCTCGACAGCCGAACAAGAATGCCCGCGTTGCCTTTTTATTATTTTTTTTTAATTTTGATTTATTAATTCAAACATTTTTTTTCCAAAAAATAAAAGTTTCACTATAAAACTTAATTTTTCAAAACTATAACTCACAATACGACGCGGTGGCGGTCTTGGTGGTATTGAGTCCTATTGAATAATTTATAATATACATAAATAAAATATAAACAAAATAAATAATAATTGTATACATAAAATAAAAATAAAGCATAATGTCCACCTTTTTTTATTTTAAAAATGAAATAGCAAAAGAGCATGCAGCCCACCTGATGGTAAGTGGTTATTGCCGCTCATGAACATCTGTAAGCAACTTCATATAGAACAGGGGTTCTATCTGAAGTCGGTCACAGATGCGTTGCCACTCCCGAGGACCTTGATGATCGCCTCATATATAAGTGAGCCGGCATGTCACGCAAGAACTGCTTCACGCTAGCAATAGGTGTGGCGGTGGGAATTCCCCGGTCGAACTACAATGGTTCTACCACAAATACCGCCAGGAAGGAGGCACTGCTGGCAATGGACATCTGTAATGAACCCCAGATAAGTTCAACCTTACCTGATGTAGGTCACATGCGTTTCTACCTGAGGACTAAGTTGGAACGCCTCGGATAATTATCTCCCTTACAGACCTTTCACATACCCTTCAGAACACAGCGCTACACTGCTGTTAGGCAGAAATAGGTGTGGCGGTGGAGCTTCTAGTGTCAAACCACAAAGAGCTCTT
>DWNE01006068.1:0-13387 GCA_018249875.1 Cecropterus toxeus | reverse complement strand
ACGATGGAGTGTATCAATATTTTTATAAAAATTGGCCAAGTGCGAGTCAGACTCGCGCATTTAGGGGTTCCGTACCATCTTTAAAAATCTGTAATGTAACTAAGCAATTACGGATTTCGCAATTTTTCCTTTATCTTTGCTATAAGATGTTGCTTCGTACTAAATTTCGAGATTCTGAGCTCACGGGAAGTACCCTGTAGATTTTAATTCCCTTGTTAGTTTCGAAAATTTGCGGCCTAAACGGCTCTATCTTTTGATTGCGTTGGCTTAATATTTTCATTCACTGCTACAGAGGACAATAGACTTGAGTATTTGATATACATTTCAGTTTGATACCTTCACGCGTTCTTCAAAAAAAATGGGTGTTGACAAACTGACGGACGGAAAAGGAAGTGATCCTAAGGGTTCCGTTTTTTTTCGAGCTACGAAACCCTAAAAATAACTATGTACTTCATACAATCGTAAACTGTGCATTTAATCATGTCGACGCAGGAAAGCGATCTTGTCGTATCTCCAAAAATGCAACTTTAAAAACTGTAAAAAATATTATATTTGATCTATAAAACCATTCTAGTATGAATGTTATTAGTTATTATTAATAAAATAAATAATAATTATTAAAAATCGTTTTTCTTTCGAGATATGACAGGATGGATTTCCCGCGTCGATATATTCCACTTATCGATAACGGCAACACCAATCATCGATTAAGCAATCCTTAGCTCCCACATTCCACTTATCGATGACAACGACCAATTGACGATCTATTTCGTACTGTGTGTAAGTACTAGGGTTGTAACGAGGCCTATTCAGCGGAGGTGGATGCGGACGTTAAAAGTTTCGTCTCCGCGGATGCGGAGGTTAACGGAGGTGAACTACATTGTTCAGTTCTTGTACAAAGCCTGGTTATTATAAAGTATCAGAACTAAGAAGAGGCAAATTATATTCACGAATAACAGCTTTGCGGTTTTATCCATACAAACGTCCGTTAAAACTCCGCAAAAATCTGCGGAGATGGATGCGGAAGCGTAGGTTCGGATTTTTTGCGGAAGTTCCGCAGTAGTGGAGACTGAGTTTTGTTACAACCCTAGTGAGTGCAATATTTTTGTTTACGGTAATAGCCTACATAGAAATTAGTTGGCGCTGTAATAGATTAGTGGAGTTCGAGATATATGGCGGGTCCATATCTATACTATAGTATAGAATATAGTCTCATTTCATATGACTATACAGTCTATACTTATTATATAATAAATTAAAATCGGCCAAGCGCGAGTCGGACTCGCCGGCGAAGGGTTGCGTAGCATTATGATTCACTAATCTTGAAAGAAAATGTAGCTCTGTTGTAAAAAAAAAGTTGAACAGTTTTCCAACTACCAACATAACTTTGTTTCGGAAAAAAATCGGAAAGCGGTTCACAGAATACACTTATCTACCAAGTTTCAACGCTATAGTCTTAATAGTTTCCGAATAACGTGGCTGTGACAGATGGACGGACAGACAAACGTGACGAATCTATAAGGGTTCTGCCATTTTTGCCATTTGGCTACGGAACCCTAAAAATGGTATGGTGTATCTCTGTTTATTACTCAATCACGCAAGAACCACTGGTCCGATTTACATGGAATGTAGCTTATTTAACTGGTCAGGCTATACGCTACCTTTGATTCGACATTTAGCACGTTTTAAAGATGGCCACTATTTTTATCGCGTAACGAAGCACGATTACTTCAGCTAGTAAATTATAACTTTAATTATGTGAATATAATTAAAAATATGAACGATGACGTCACTAGCGGAGCCAAAGTGAAAGCATTGGAATCATCCCTAAAATGCAGTTTAAATATTTAATTTCAAAGAGAATAATTATGCTGTTTTATACAATATTTTAACGGTATCGTATTGACATTTATAAACCATATTTAAGTTTAAAATAAATATAAAATAATGCCTATGTCAATATCCCTTTTACCGAACACATAGAAATAAATCGCCTTCTTTATATATATGAGATTATTTTCATTTTTTTCTATATCTAAATTATTGTTCTTAGCATCTACAAAACATTTTTACTACTAAAGTATGTATTCTTGTTTCTGTATTTTAGCTATCTACTTGCAACAGATAATTGTATTGTTTTAATAAACATTGTAATCCAGGTTGACTGTTTTTATAATACTCGACCAAGCTAATTAGACGAACGGTAAGAATGGGGTCTCCCTCCCCGCACATGTCCTAGTGCCATTCGCGCCTAAACTGTCTAATCTATTATCATTTACTATTAATAAAATAAATACGCAAAATTATATGTTATAGTCATTAGTTTTTCTTACACGTTTTAGTGTAATTTATTAAAATTTACATTTCGTTGAAATTAACATTTCTCAATAATGCATTATTGCTATTTTTTGTCATCAGTACTCGCGAGCTTGCGAGTGACGTCACGTTTGGCATTCGTTTAGTTAGCTTGGTCGGCTTGTATGTTTCAAAATTGACTATACTTACCTAAATAACTTGAGTAGCAAACAAGCATACAGTACATCTGTTTGTAAGTGGTCAGTGCCGCCCACGGACATCTGTAAGCTGCTTTATATAGAATAGGGGTTCTATCTTCACAATTATAATAATAAAATGTTTATAGACCATAAATGTGAGTACATTTGAAACGAAGAGCCCTGACTCCATGCAAAAATGCTCATGCATGCTCAAAGCATGAGCTGTGGCCTGTAAGAGGTTTTGATTAAACGTGGTAAAACTTGGATGCCGTGAGCACTATTTATGCCTATTAGTTTATCATAGATTTTGACGAGGCTTTAGTTATTTCTGTAAGTTTGCCACTCCCTTGAAGGTTATGAGTGGACTTAGTATATGTTTTAAGTGGGCGAGCGGGAGGCATAGTCGCTAAGCCCCAAGAGATCTGCCACTGGTACTAATGACTGAAAGTTAAATAGACTGTGGTGAAACGCTTTTAGACGCAATTAATGACTCTTTTTTTTTTCTCATTAGGGGGTTATCAATAAATTACGTCACACGTTTAGGTTGTTGAGTAGAAGTGTGACAAGGGCAGGGAGGGGAGATATATCTATGTGAGAATTAATATTCCTAATTTGCACTACATAATTACTATAGGACAGGGAATTTGGTAAAAAAATCATGAAATTCGTGTGACAAAATAAAATACGTCTAAATCTAATATATGTTTTGTCTAATACATATCTTTATGATTTTTTATTTGATTACACACCATGCTGTTATCTAATGTAGTTTTACTGAACCATACGAAGTAAACATTCATTTTTGATGTGTAACATCTATAGGTGAACCGGATAGTTGGCGCGGCCATGCTTTCATTTATGTATTTTAGCGTCATCTGTTATACATTGTCGAAACTTAAGTACCGAACAAAACTAAGCGGGCTGTTGTTAGTACGACTTAGTGCGGGGTACTGTTCGTAGATGGCGTTATTTTTATTATGCTATATCTATCCTGTCGCGATCTTGTCTTTTATACATATTTCTTGCACGATAGTTCACATCTGCCAGGCGTCCCGTCGCGGCTATTTTGTTTATTAATAAGATATCACCGGAATAAACATGTATAGGCGCCTTAATTTAATTTTAATATTTAGTAATTAAAGACCAGAAATATATGTATTCTGTTTGTTTGTACATAATATATGAAGACATATGATGCTTATTATTTTAACGCTTTGTTTAACATAGGTGTCGCTGTATTAAATACTTTCCTAATAAATATTTATAAAGATGATAGTGTTTTTAATATACATATTTTTTGTCCCCTCAGAACTTGCTTGTTCCGATGGTTTCTTTTTTATATACCTAAGTGAGCCGGCAACCACACTCTTCCACCAAAGGACAAGAATTGGTACCTATCCTGGTCGAACTACACGTGGTCTATCGCCCGGTAAAGTGCTTCCAGCTCACGCTAGAACTATTAAGCAAAACATGCTTACACATAGTTGTCTGCAAAGGGGATATATATGACAGTGTTTATTAATGTTATTGTAAAGGTGGCTTCCGAGCACGAGAAAATGTCGTTTGGCAAGTGCTGTTTTTACGCGAGGAATTGTGCATACAGTGTGAGATCGTCGTTTAGACGCGTTACTTGGGTCGTATTTTAAAGTATCGTGTTTGCGTAGAGCTGTCTGCAGAATAAAGAGTTGCCTAACAGATAAGACTTGGCACTCACGGTAAAGATGTCTGGTAGGGTATCTGAAGGGCTTAGACATCATAACTTTTAAAACCGCTCTCTGTGCTCGTTCCAATTTTAAAAGAGGTGTTTTAGATGTACCACCCCATGTTGTAACACAGTATGTTAGTAGAGACTGGCACAGAGCATAATAAACTAATTTCAAAGTTTTACAGTCTGCAGAACGCCTTAACTTTTTGAAGATATAAATTAATTTACGGACTCGTGTCGTAAGCAATTCTAGATGCAGCTTCCAATTCAACGAACTATCAATAGTAATTCCAAGGTACTTGGTAGTAAGAGATCTAGACAACTGCGGACAATGACATTGGGTGTCAGAATAGGGATGAGATGAACATGAGTGGGCTCTTAGGATTACTGAGCCAGGTAATGATGTCGATTGCAGTGAAAAAGGTAAGTAAACAGTTTTATTTAAGTTTATTGTAAGCAGATTATTTGAAAGCCAGTACATCACCGATTTCAGAGCTACCTCCGCATGTAACATTGTCTGCGGCCAGTCGTCGCCATGAATTAGTAGTGCAGTGTCATCAGCGTACGTAAATATTGAACAGTTGTCAATTGTTAACTTACAGAGATCATTGATGTATATCAAGAACAACGTTGAGCCTAATATTGAGCCTTGTGGCACACCAAATGTTAAAGGTTTGTCTTCACTGCACACATCATTTATTTTAACATATTGACTGCGATCACAAAGATAGTTTTCAAATATTTTGTGAGCATGTCCACGAATACCAAGAGCTTCAAGTTTACGTAAGAGGTGGGAGACGGATACAGTGTCAAACGCTTTGGTGAGGTCTAGGAAAATGCCTAGACACTTCATTTTATTATCTAATTTCACAACAACGTGATCGACTAAAGAGGCTACAGCATCTTCTGCAGATATACCGCGTCTAAAACCAAATTGGTTTTTGGCTAATAGATTAAGAGACTCCAAAAAATTAACTAAACGATTATTGAGCACCGGAATGAGCACAGGAATGAGACCATTGTATATCCTTTATCACTGAGTTAAAAGTTACAGCTAGAGATTTTTATATAGGTACGCGTTATTTCTAGTAAAGTGAGATCTTGAAGAAAGTCCTTTCGATTGTTCTTACGTTCCGATGAGCATAAGATGAAGATTTAAACCTGTTTTTCAGTTAAATGAAGTATCTCATTTATATGCGTTAAAGTATATGCTACATTAGACATTTTGCATTTAAATGACATCAGATTAAAACATACCTACCGTTTGTCTGCAAAAGGCAAAGTGACTCGGTTATGCATAATGCCTAACTTCCTAAGGGCCCCACATACATGTAAAAAATAAAAATATATTTGTATCTGCGATCTCGGAACATGGCATTACATTCTCAATATATTCAAATAGACATTATTTTTGCAATTAGTGTTAATTAGACTATTTTATTCTAAAAGCGGAGATTAATTTTACTCTTTAATTGCTTTTCATTACAACAAGAAATGAGAAAATCTTAATGATCTCTTCTCGTAAAAATAAAATGTTCCGTTATTTCAAATGCTTATATTTACAAAATTATATCATCTGACCTTAACCATAAACATATGATTAAGCTATAAGAAACATGAAGGTCCCAATGAAACAATAACAAGAAATTAACGTCGTTATGAATCTAATTATTTGTTAAAAGCAATGCAAATGAACCCTTGACGGCATTAGCAGAACGGAAACATATTTGCATGCGCAGTGTGTGGCCTAATGGACAGTGTAATGGTGCCATAAAGCAAGCAGTAAGGTCGCCGTGACGCATCAGGCGCCAGCACCGAATGTAACTGGTAACCCTGTGACCCACTTAGAAATAGATCTAGATTTGCGAGAAATAGTTGTTTTGAGTCGAAATCTCGCATTATACAAGAAGGTAAACAAAAATATGTGAATATTTTAATAACAATTTAGCGATTCAGAAAAAATATAATGTGTTATTTATCTTATTTACCGACTTAATACGCAATTAACTGAATTTAAAGGTATCAAAGATGGAATTTGATTATTCATAACATCAAAGTAGGTAGTGCCAGCTAGAACAGCTGAATCTATAATTATGTAGTTTAAATGAATTTATTGGCGAAAAAAGGACTTCTGATACGGAGTCTGATTTAGATTTTGGAATGGGCTAGGGTGCTCCTGTTTTATTAAATTTTAATATTAAGATTGTGACGGATGAATCGAACCTTTAGAAGGGGTAAGCGTTTCCCTAGTAAGCCCCCACCTCCCGCATCCGGTGGGTTTTATATAAACAAAACCGCTACAACAAAGCCGGTCAATACAATTTGTCATCCAAAAAGCCAAACTGTTACAAATCGTATACAACTACGACGTCCAGTAATGAACTTAAACACTAGCCCTTTGTTTCGTGGCAAGTCAGGCAAGAGCAAATCACGCAAGAGACCAAAGCACGGTCGCGTGACCGGGGAGGCGTGTGGACGGGCCGCCGGTCAATTGAATATTTGACCTGGAATATCCGTTTCGTTATACCGACTGTAAACATTACGGGATATAATAATAGTATTTCTGAAAGGACGTATCTATGTTAGTTGTGTGTGTCCATTTTGTTAGTCATAATTATGATGCGTTAATTGTGATTGTAGTTATGACACCATCATCAAAACGCTATTTTTAAAATTGTGCAAAATCCTCCAGTAATTATTCAACAGACGGCAGACGTCATAATTATATTATGTTGCAAATTGTTTAGTATCAATGATAATGCATCACGGTTTATCTTGTTCATTAAAGTGTTCTCAGAAGACAATTATTGTCTGCTAATATCTACTAACACATGGGCGTAGATATAGCTTTGTTGAGAGGGAGGGAAGAGCCAACAAGAAAATAAAAGAAGTTCGTCTACTCTCTGATTTCTCTTACGCTATTCTAAAATATATTCTAGAAAATAGCATAATTAAAAGATTGAAATTTTCGACAAAAACCAAAAAGGGGAGGGTCTAAATACCCTAAATAATCCATTAATAATATTTATAGAAACAAAGCACAGAAATTAACATATTTAATACTAACTACGGTGTAAATATTTATTTTTATAATATACTGTGTAGGAAAAATATTTTTACGTTAAATTTGCATTTCATAGCTTATCGTAGAGGTAGCCTCTACTTACTATGCTAAAACTAACTCTTAACACGCAAGAACACGAATTTCAAAAGCCCTTACCGGAGTTTTTTAGTATTTCACGGTTGTTAATTGTTCCTGATTTAGTACACAAACGAGCATATGACTTAATTTTATATACATTTGGTTATCACAGTATAAAAACTAAGTTGCAATGTCTCATAAAATAAAATGTGGTCTATACATTCCTTAACACGTAGTGTAGGATCCGACTAAAAGTTATCAGTCAAATCAAGATTGCGAAACACATTTCAGGTTATGAATGGTGGGTGGGGGGGGGGTCAAATCTCACCATAAAATATTACTAGGGGACTCAGTTCTATATAACATTTTTTTCTACAAGCGTAAATTGTGAGAAAACTAGATTAAAATAAGTAAAACTTGTTACTCTTCTTATTTTCAACCACCTACGTGCGATTAGTGGGTGAGAGGGTCGAGACGAATTATTACACCTCAGCAAGAGTGGGAGGAAATCGCCAAAATCACCTCACGTAGTTATTGAACACCCCTAAAGTTTAACAATTACCAAGTTTGGCATGTTCACAGATAGTGTGGGACGACATTATCGGCGAGACCGAAGGAGCACGGAGTCCTGAATGTGCCTGGCGCCTCAGTAACATCTGCTTCAAGTATACTCGGAACTGGTGCTACACGCTCCTGTCTGTACTGGCTGCCCCGCCCTGCGCCCTGATACTGGGATGTAGCTTTGCGTGCTTGGCTTTTGAGGTGAGTCAGGAATCATGCACAATTATGCACTTGCATTATGCATCGTATACACTTTGATTATAATTGTGTTCTGACGCCTTTTCTTACCTACTGAGCCATACCCGACTATATTCGCCGAATTCGGGTTGGTAGAGAAAGGTTCTGAAAGGGTTTTAGAATGTTTTTAAATGTTTTAAAATATGACTGCTATTAAATGTTTACAGCAGAGACCGACGGCGTAACATGTCTCCTAAGCACAGACTAATTCCTTAGGGAAACTCATAGCTACATAGGGATTTTATATATTTTCCTAAATGCCAGTACAATTGAAGTTTACCTACAATATTTTGCTCATATACGCATATCGATAAGGTAGTATTTGTGTTTTAGATTTTTAGCTTAATTTTCTGAAATTTATTGTGTAAGGGATGGACTTCAGTAAATTTACATTTCCGGATCTGCCAGTTGTTTAACGTTATGGATTAGTTGTTACATATTACCGTGTATCTTACTACCAAATGTTTTACAGCAAATCTGGTGCACAACCCCATGCCTACGTTTCATCAAAATCTACTTCGCATCCCTGCGGACGGTTGTTCAGTCGTGCATGGCGGCGACGGTGGCGCCCTGTATGGAGGCGGTTGGCCACGCTTGCAGACATGTTCGCATTAATGTACGGAGAGACGCCCCCGAAGATCGGGACTTGTTAATCGTGTAACGAAATGCATCCTTCGAAAAACGCATTTTTAGTCTGGTTTTGTGCAATTAGATATAAGATGTACTGTCCACTATCCGGGTATTTACGTTGACGGGACCGATATACCCGAATTTATTCTCGGTAGAACTATAAATTTTAATGTTCTTATTTAGTTAAATTAAATTAATCTACTAGTCTTAGTAAGAGTACATCTCATCTACGAATCTTCGAATATGCAAGAAATCTGTTGTAGGTATTTGACGTTTATATGAAAAATTAAAAAATAAATAACAAGGAGCCTTAAATGATATCAACGTAATATAAAACTATTTAAGATATATGCTACGTTTGTAAGGTTAGCTGATTAAAATATCTTTATAACTTAAACGAATAAATATGTTTGAATTTTTATCATTTAAGACGTCTTGCATCGACGTAACGTTTTAGAATACTCTAACCTAATATTATCGGGAGTATTATGTTATGATATTCGTTAAGTAATGATGCAATTTAAGCTACATTGAAGTTATTTATTATAATAATACGTATGTATACGAGAAGTTTAAAGAAACATTCCAAACCGTAAGCTCCTATAAATGTTTTCAGAAAAAAAATATGACAGAAAGCAATTTTAGTATTTAACGTATTTAAGTATTGATATCAGTTTCAATATAACAAACAAAATAAATATCTATTACTTAAAATAAATTATTATTTCGAGAACTCGCTGTAACATAAGGTAGTGTATTAGGTACAGCTATATCTATAGCTGATAAATTTTTCTGTAAAGATGATTGGTCTTATTTACATATTAGAGGGAAAAAGACAAAAAGTTATATTTAAATTTAATAAAGATTGTTAATAGAGGAATTGTAATTTTATTCACCTCCTGGAACTCGAGTCCTTTATTCGTGCAGCGTGAAACATTTGCTACATACGTCCGCATGGAGCATTAAAAACAAATTTATGTGTTAGGATTGCTTCAAACTTTCACTGAGAAAGTTGTAGCGAAATTCGCTGAAATTCGCTTACCGCTGACGAGCTGTATGCGAATTTTGAGCTGAAGCGAATGTTTCATGGTCCTAGAGTTTGGTAAAACTACACATTTTTCCTTTCCACTTAACGTTTGTCACCATCAAAGTTTGAAATGATACCACAAGATTGTTAGCTATGGTATCATCATTTTCATCAAGTAGAACACGGCGAAGCGGTAGGTAGCTGTATTAAATATATTGATAAGCATCAGACAGCTGCCATTCAATACCATTAGTGGGATGTTAACGCCCATTATTAACCCTTCCTAAGCAGTAGAACGAACAGTTCCGAAACACGCTATGGCGTGCAGTCAATTAATATATGAGTTATACTAAACATTTACAAAATATAATATTTTTACTCGCAAACCTGGGAAACTTGTCCTAATAATCGTCCTTGCTAAATTCACAATAAATAAAGACTCCTAAAGAAATAAAACATGATTTTAACTTTTTATGAAACATAAGTTTGAATCTTTTCGTTTTACCGAAGTTCTGTCACAACTATCGAATTATTAAAGCAATACAGATATTAAATAATACTTTATTCTTCTAAGCTACGCCTAGATACGGCTTAAGAATACAATTTATTTATAATATTATATTATGTGTTATTAATGTAATGGCCGAATGGCATGGTTAAGTCTGGTTTACTTAAAAAAAATGAAGGAAAAAATGGCGGGAAATTTATTAACTTTTTATCTGTATTATATTCTTATTCTTCAGATTTGGCCTAGTAACATTTAGAAAGGCGTATTATTCGTATAAATTTGCGAAAACGTCTGAATAAATCATTTTATTGACAAAGATGAATGGAAGTGAGGGCACATCAGCGAGCAGGTCGCACCCATCCGCACACAGCTCGGCCGCTAATGGATCGCGCCCCCGGGACGGACATTTTATAATAACCAAATGTCGAAGGTGAGCTACCTACATTGTATTTATTTTAAGCCCATTGTACCTTTTTGCGCTATCCAAAAAATATCTAAAATACAAGTTTTATAAAATTAATTTAAATAATTTGAGGCCTATCTCTCTAGAACTTTCGTTTTTCGCTCGCATATAGAAAATGAGCTATATCCGGATAGAAATTGCTTAATATTTTCCTTCATGAAAACTAAACGAGATTTATTTACAGAAATACCGATCCTTCTGCAAGCAACAGTAACCAGGATACTAGCGATGAGACAGATTGTGAAGAGGTACGTAAAGTATCTAATAAAAAAATATTCAATATTCAAGAAATATCAGTAGCGCCGCGTGCCTTGCTTAGGCCTCGTATAAAATTTGTGTGGGGGCCCTTAGGAAAGGTAAAGATTTCTCACAAAAGAACAAAAATATTTGCATAAAATTAAAAGACATATTTATTCATCACAATAATCTATATGTCAATATTAAGGAAGTTTTTATTAATTTTTGCTTAAGCACCTTGGGGGCCCCGTATAATTGATACGGCAGATACGGCGATATAATTGAAAGTAACAAATAAGATATCTAAATTACATTCAGGTTGGTCGTATTATGTTGATTAATTATAATTTTAGCGTATGCTGACAGTCTACTGCAGGTCAGGAAGGCTCGGGGCAGCGTGCTATACTTTGCAAACTGCCGAGGTTTGTATATAAAATCTTAAAAACCTCTAGTGGGAGTAGGAATATAATATACGGTATTAATACGGTAGTAATTGTAAACAAAGTTCTCTAAGTTGCTGGGAGTGTAACTTTTTGGTTCAGCAATCAGTAGACATCACAGGTTTGACACGCAGCGCGTCCTGGGAGTGATCGGTTCTGGATGTTGGATGGATAAGTCTTGACCTATGAAGTATGGACCTATAAACAAACTATGTATGTATTACTATGTAAACGAGGTCGGCTTTAGCCGAGATGTAAAGCCGATCACATATGTTATGGCAATGCTTAAGACTAAAATGGTCGCTTCTTGAAAACTAGCCGGCATCTAACTCTTCCATCGAAACGCAAGAACTGCTTTATATCAGGGATAAGGAGCCTGCCAGGAGACAAATTAAGCGAGCGAGTTTTGGATTGAATAATTTGATTGTTCTTTAGCTGTAAATGTCGATACGGTATCATTTAGATGCGTTAAAAAAACATTAAATTGTAATTACTTGTTATGATCAAATGGTTTTCAAGAAACGTTACCTCACGATATGAATGATAAGTATAGGTATTTTCAATTCTTTACATTGAATGTATTTCCTTTGCTTTGCTATTTGCTTTGCTATTTGCTTTGCTACGATTTCAAGCAAACAAACAAACAGAAAAATAAACATCTAAAAATATAGAAATTTCAATTCTTACTTATATTCTCAGTCCTGGTTTAATACACTTATCCATTTTTAATAGATGTATAAACACGCGGAACTTCCATTATCATTATATATAAGATTTAAGAGTACCTATTTTTGATCAGCTACAAATCCTTGAAGAGATAGTGGACCGGCCTCCTGAACACCAGATATTTCTGAATCTGTTCCGTCAAGTGGACCCAGTTAAGATACTTCTGGACGGTAAAGCGCAGTCGACGTTCGTCAACGTTGTCAAGAAAACTGTTTTCGATAACGAAACGAACGAAGACGGAAAATGCAAGCTGATCTTCCTAGCCAGTAAAGAATATAGTATGTCACTTATGTTACTGTTTGCATTATTTGCCAATTTCTTCCATTGTAACACACACCTAGACACATAAGGTTTGTTACGAATAAAGCTTTCCTACGGAGTCCGATACGGTTTTTACGGAGAGACATAATTTTATTTCGAATAAGAGTAGCACCTTATTGATAAATATCAAAGTTTAAGTATTTCTTAACGACTACTCATGTTTTTGTCAACCACCGCTGTGGGGATGCGGATGAAACCGCAGAACGCAAATAGTAGGCACCTCTACTGCCCTCTATATTTAAATTATATTTGTACATGAACAACAACGTATTGTACTTTTGTCACTAAAAAGTTCTTTGTATTCTAAAGTCAACATGAAAATTATAAGTATATACTATATTTAATCATCAGATGGTTGGAAATTTGTTAATACTTAGCCAATTTATGACATGTTCTTAAAGTATTCATCCTCGAATCTCATCGTTTTCCAAGATTTCGAAGCGTGCAAGCGAAGAATCCTATCACTCTCCCTCCCAAACGAGCCAGCAAACTGTACGGAGGACGAACGAGCGGTGTTCCTCCGCACAGTTGTCGACTTCGCGCAAACACAGAGCGTGCATGCGCTGGGCGCTACGCTGCGGTACCTCGACCTCAACTGGGCCAATATGAACATGCTCCTCCATGGGAAGCCATCGTTTCTCAGCCTTACAAGAATATCGCTGTTAGTGTCTTATATGAGTATGAGAATATGTTTGCTTAACGACTTCCTCTATATATCTAATATAAAAAAGATATACCTAACCTATATTCTCTATCATTGTCTTTAAGTGTGATAACATTTGCCAGGTGGTAGAACCACCAATGTAGTTCGACCGGGAAAATACCACCGCCACACCTATTTCTAGCGTGAAGCAGTTCATGCGTTTCGGTGGAAGGGTGTGGTTGCCGGCTCACT
>DWNE01006067.1:0-13388 GCA_018249875.1 Cecropterus toxeus | reverse complement strand
AACACTATTTGCTTATGTTCGTTAATCTGTTTTCTTAATTTTTACATTGTTTCGTAATAAACGAGTTTTGGTAACAAACAGTAAAAATTACGTAAGCAATAAATACTTTAAAATTTATGAGATGATACCCCATCCAGCCATGCTCAACATTGGTTACCTTTGTAGAAACGTTGAGATTCACATTTGCGGCGGGCTTACGCACGTTTCGTATATAAAAATAGGTAAAAATAAAAAGTTCAGTACAATTTTCTGTTTTGTTTGTCAATCCGTATTCTTTTTTTATTGGTAGTTATTGGTTTAATTAATAACACTAAGTTACCAATTCTGAAACTATTTATACTGTTATTTTTTTTTTTAATACAAGTTTGTTAAGATTTGTTTACCAGTAAGGCAATGGAAGAAAAAAAACTTAGTATTAGGCTACTTATTCTACAACAAAATCTAGTTTCAATAAAGACATACAAAAGTGAAAGTGACATGATTAGAACAGGTTTATTATATATGGCTACCTATGTGGTTGATTGAGTTGTCTAGTTGTTTACCACACACACACGCATATATACCTTAGACATCACACATTTTTCACACTTTTACCGATTTCCCTTCCAATTTAAACAACTTATAAAATTTTACCTATAAAATGGAAGTCCGTAATTGGCTGTAAGAATTAATTTATACCCATACCTTTGTAATATTAAGAGCTGTGGATTTTGTGATTTAAAATAAACTTTACCACCTCATTTCCAGTTACCCTGCCTGGTCCCATGCGCCATCGACCAGGACCCATACTTCCGGATGACCCGAGATGTAGCAGCTCGGCTGAAGATGCCAAAGCCGTCGTTGCTGCACGCCACGTTCCTGCCGGCGCTGCAGGGCGCCCAGCACAAGATGTCCGCCAGCGACGTCAACGCTACCGTGTTCCTCAGTGATACGCCCAAGCAGATTAAAAACAAGGTAAGGGAATGATTTTAGTTTGTATTGTCAAAACAAGGTGCCAAATCTTGTTTTGGCCGCCCCTCAAAATGTGCCTGTGATAAATGTGAGAGAAATAGTCGGTCCTTCGGGGCCTGGAGATTGATACAGTAAAAGAATAAATAAATAGTAAATGCCTACTTCGTCTTGTTGCCCTGATGCACTTAGCACTTCACCAAAGATTTAACAGGGTCCTGTGATCACAATTAAATATTGGCACTAGCTGAAGTACACATGCATCGCTATGTGACAAGAAATTTGAATTTTACTAACCTAACTGTTGGAGGTACATAAAATTGATAAGGACTCGTTTATGCCACTAAAAGTCTATACTATATTTTTGTGTTCTCTTTATATTTACAATGGAAATATGAAAGTCTGAAACCAAAAGGTATAGTAACGTCACTAAAATGGTCGCCATATTTAAATAGCGAAAATATCAAAATCAAAAGTAGCCTACAGACTAACCAATTAAATATTAAGCTACATCCATGCTAAATTTCATGTAAATCAGACCATTGGTTATTGCGTGATTGAGAAACACACAGAGACACACACCTACTCATTGTTATAGAAGATTTACACCCTTGAGGAGTAAACTTAGCCATATACATTTTCTAAACTCATAATATTATACTGAAATAGGCAGGTATATAAACCCAAAAAAGTGCTATGGCTTGCTAAGACAGGTGTCTGACTGGGAATCGAACCTGAAACTATAAGTGACAGGTCCGTTTATGACAATATTTTCTTTAATCCATGTCAGCTTGATCTAGTGCTACACTAGATCAAGCTGACATGGATTATAGAAAATATCACGTCATATTGTACACTACGTCTTTTCTTAAATTAAGATATTAATAAGCACTTGCATATTATGATACAGTTGCAGAAGTCACCTTACGGCCTCCATAGATTAAAAGAGACAACCTATTTTAACTAATGAGGGCAATTAATAAAAGTCGTTTGATTAAAATGAGCGTTGCTGTTTAGGGAAGAGAATTTATTTGATCGTTTCATATTCAGATCAACAAGTACGCGTTCTCCGGAGGTCAGGCGACAGTGGAAGAGCACAGAGAGAAAGGTGGTAACACCGAAGTGGATATATCTTATAAGTACTTAACATTCTTCTTGGAAGACGACGAAAGGCTTGCCGAGGTGAGTATAGCAAACGTTTTAAAATGTATGACATTTTGTATTTAGTTAATTCCATTTTATATTGCTCTTTTACATATTGACGACCCACGTGGCTTAATGGTCACCATACCGCTCTGACACGTAGTGGGTCCCGGGTTCGATCCCTGGACAGACAGAAATGTGAATGATGAGTTTCGATTTTTATTCTGGGTCTGAGTGTGTGTGTATTTGTCTTTGTGTGTCAATGGCACCCACGACACAGAAGAAAATCCTACTGTGGGGTTATGAGTGTAGAAAGCGTTTATGTTCTTTTAAAAGGCTTTAAAAACATACAGAGGTATTATATAGAGTAAAACTGTGTTCTGGATTGAGGAATATAGCTTTTAGATGATAATATGGAGTGTTTTAATTAAATATTGGGCTACAAATCATCCATGGTGGACGTATGGAACTCCTGTGGTATGTTAAGACAATAATAAATAAATCGTCTCTAAGCGATCATTGTGGTATACAACAGAGGCTAAGGATACTTACGCGTAATATTTTTATTTTTTTCTTTCTCTGAAAAGTTCATAATTTCTAAGTCGAATTCATTAAAAAGTCGTAGCCCCACGATCTATTACTATATGTAATTCGCTTGCGATATTGCACATCACGGGATATTCTGATATTTCTACTAAACCACTTGTGAAAAATAAATAGTAGGAAGTAGTGGCGTAGCGTGAGCTTATGCCGCCCGGGGCGAAAGTTGAACTCGCCACACATTATACAAATTTTACACAAAAAGAAACGACAATATCGAACTTGACGACCAAAAAAAAAACGACAATATCGAACTTGACGACCAAAAAAAAAACGACAATATCTAACTTGACGACCAAAAAAAACGACAATATCTAACTTGACGACCAAAAAAAACAACAATATCTAACTTGACGACCAAAAAAAACGACAATATCTAACTTGACGACCAAAAAAATACGACAATATCTAACTTGATGACAAAACAAGGTTTCCAAAATCTGTTTTTGCCGCCCCCCAAATTTGTTTTTGGCGCCCCTCAAAATGTGCCGCCCAGGGCGGACCGCCCCTCCGCCCTCCCCCCCTCGCTACTCCATTGTTACTAAAACACTGTCATCCGTCTATCCGTCTGTCTGTCACAAGGCAGACTATGTACCACATGAACCCTGATAGCTAGACAGTTGTAATTTTCACACATAATATATTTCTGTTGCTATAACAACAAATACTAAAACAGAATGAAATAAAGTTATGGGGGCTCCCACACAGCAAGTGTTTTTTGTTGCCGTTTTTATTCATAATGTTACGGAACCCTTCGTGCGCGTGTCCGAGTCGCACTGCACCGGTTTTTAGCTTAAAAATCAATATTTTATAATATAACACAGTAGCATTAATATTACCTTGTAACTTAATTTTCTTTTTGGTTTTTGGATCTGCTGTAAAATTTCTTAATAATTTTCGGATAATCGCACATACGGACGTCGGAGACTAAGTCTTTCTTGGGTTTCGTTTTTACGTAACCCTAAAACTATTATATCTTATTTATAAAACCATTCAGTGTAATTGATTTTATTAACCGACCTCAAAAAGGAGGAGGTTCTCAATTCGTCTGTTTTTTTGTGCATAACAAATAACAATTTTTTCAAAATACGACAAAGATATTCCATCACTATTCCTAATTGGTTGTATTCTACCCCCATTTCTAGGGTAAGGTAGGGTAGGGTAGGGTAAGCTTTCTGGGGTGGAATGTGTCAAATCGATTAGTTTAAATCGATATCGATCTAAATATATCGATATTTCAGTCTCTTGCATGAAATGGTTTAGTCCCCGTTCCGGTGCAAGTTAACGCTGATTTTATTAACGCGGCTTTTATTTATTGCTATTTTTTTCTTTGCAGTGATTCTCGCGACATTCGGCCTCTAAAGCGAAGGTCCGAAGTTTGAATGCTTTACTAATTTTCTAAGATGTGGCAGATATTATCACTGCTTTAGTAATGAGTCCTGAGGTTACCAAAAAATGAGTTCTCTAAAGTAGTTATTGTTAAAAATATACAAAGAAAACGACTGCTGAAAATGTTTTATTTTTTGTTTTTAATGACGCTATGATGTTTTATTTTTTGTTTATTTAACGCTTTTGTGAAAGTTTAGTTTTGATTAAGTATAATTATGAGTTTTCTTGAAAATAGTCAAGTAAAAGTATTTTGATTTATATATTTTTAGAACGGTCTATTCACTAGCTTTCATTTAATATCCATATTATCATGAACATAAAAAAAAATGTCGCTCTTTCCGTTTTTTCCCATATTACAGACGCCATTTTTAAAAATTATATAGCCCATGTCACCATGCAAACTGAGACGATTCTAATGATATGTCGTACGTCACAATCCGTCAAGCTGTTTGGGCTGAAGCGCGTGTCAAAGAAATGCACATACATACAAACAAACATACATACATACATACACGTATACATACATATGCTCGAAAATAATTACCTACACAGTCAGATAAAAATTAATATACCTATATGATTTTTATCATTTATCTGTTTTTTTTTTTAATTATGTACCGGGTGTAATCGTTAAGTGTGCACAGGCGATTATTCCGTAACTATTACAGATATCAAAAAACTTTAAACTGATATCGAAAGTACTTCACCTAATGAGTAAAATGACAATAATAACTTTTTAAAAATAAAACGAGAAATATCCAAAACCTTTACATTAAACACTCCCATACATGTGATTTCTTTGTACTTAAGTACAAAATTTTGGTTTCAAATCATATTTTCGAAGTGACGTTCTCGTTGTGCAAAATATAATGACGAGCTCTATTTGCTGTTTCTAAATGAACTTTCCTTAAATTTCGGAGTAATTAAAGCAATTGTAAGACGTACATGACTCTGTAATTCATCTAGGCTTTCTACTTATCTATGATGTCATACTAAATGTAAGGGAGTGTTTAATGTAAAGTTTTTCAGTTTAAAGTTTTTTGATATCTGTAATAGTTACGGAATAATCGCCTGTGCACACTTAACTATTACACCCGGTATAAGTGAGCTCGCAACCACACCCTTCCACCTCACGCAAGAACAGCTTCACGCTAGAAATAGGTGTGGCGGTGGTACTTCCCGGTCGAACTTCATTGGTTCTACCACCTGGCAAATCTATATGAAGTTTCTCACAGATGTCAATGGGCGGCAGTAACCACTTATCATCAGGTGTACTGCAAGCTCGTTTGACATTTAAATCTGATAAAAGGAAAAAATATATTAAACGATTTTCTTTAATCAAGTCAACAACGAATTAGAATATAGAAAAAAAAAACAAAGTTCAATAATAAAAAAATGTTTTATTTTTGAATTATTTAACAATTTCATTGTGTTTGAATGGTGTGTACAGTGACCTGAAAATTAATAAAAAAACACATTACTCTTATTTATTTTGAGACAGAAACGTAACGTACTGTTATAATCGTAACGTAACGCTTTAGCGTAACGTTTACCATTACAATGAAAGTATGTTCATCAATGAATTTCAATTTCAAGGAACGTCTAAAGATAAAAACACGCTTTCTACACTCATATCCTCACACTAGGATTTTCTCCTATGTCGTGGGTGCCCTGGACACACAAAGACGAATACACAAACACCGAGACCCAGAACAGAAATCTAAACTCATCATTCATATTTCTGTCTGGCCGGGAATCGAACCCGGGATCCACTGCACGTCAGACCGGTATGGTGACCGCTCGGTCACGCGGGTCGTCACTGTCGAAACTGCCGGCGTCGAAACTACTTGGAAACCGCTGAAAGTATGGTCGCATGAACTTCGAAAAAATCTATTCCACATCCGCGCATAGTTGCGGATAAAAACCGCTCCGTGAGATGTCGACCTCCAGGTAAGTATAAGCTGACTATTGTTCCAATTTTATGTTTATTGCCAGAACCTCCTCGCGTATGGTTTTAATTTTAACCGACGCTAAATTTCATTTTTTTGCAGACCGCTTTCCTAACATAGCAAAATCGTGACAATATAAATTAAAGATAAAATGCAAATATCAACTAACAACCGAAAAAACTTTGATTATTCATCCCAGATAGTAACAATTACTAGGTATGTCGCAGACAATAAAAGAAATAAATAAATAATACATTCAGATGACGCAATGAAATCAAGGAATAAATCAGATAGGATTTGACATTAACGGAAAAATTAAGAAACCTGTTAGTTATGTAGTTATCTAAGCTGGATACCTAGACACCTGTTACCCATCCAATAACTAGTACCTACGATGTAAAAAAAAATCATCCCTAGTTCGTCCATCTTCAAATTCAAAAGCCTAATCTGATGGATTATGTAAAAAAAAATACAGACGAATCGAGAACCTCCTCCTTTTTGGAAGTTGGTTAATAATAATCTCGAAACATTAGAAAAAGTTTATCAAAGACGAGTCCTAAAAAGACTACATAGTTATTGCATGCATTTAAGGAGCTATTTATTTTATTTGCTGTCATATTCTACATTAGAAACGCAATGACTATACTTACTCAAACTAACCGTAACGAACCAATCGAGGACATTTACGAGAAACTAATACACTAAGACCTAAACAAAGAAATCTAGACTTTATCAATGAGGCAAGTGTCGAGCCGGAGATCGAATCCGGAGCGTCAGACCCGTATTGTAGTACGGCGACCACTTCGCCACGCGGGTCATCAAAATAAAAAGGGCTATTCCGGCCAGGTGTTCAATTAATTCAACAGAGTTATCGAGCTAGATCGCGCGCATCCATATTCAAAACTATTGATTCCAAAACAATGATAGAGCAATTGCATTTACTGAACACATGTAACGGTATCAAGCTAATAAAAAATATGAATTATACTCCTAGTATAATAATAATAGGCCTAGTAATCCAGTTCGTAAATACTTTATATATAAATATTTTTAAAATATTTTAATAATAATAGTTGACGACGATTTTATAGTTTCTTACACGATCTTCAACAAGGAAAGGCGTGCGAAATAAGGCGACAGGTTAGAAAAACAACTTCTATTTCCATTTTGAGTAAATAATTCATAACCACATAATATTTGCATGAAATAACACAGATACATACCCCCACACACACACACACATTCTACAAGAAATTAACCGCAACAAATACTCCGAAGCACTGAACCATTGCGTTCACAAACAAATTCAACATGTACGTCGTGTGCTAAAGATCACGTGACTGCCACGACGCAATTTGCAAAATGGCAAATAAAAACATTTTAGCGTGTCATTTGTGAAAACACCCGTGTAAAAGCAGTTGTGAAGAATAATATTAAACGATCACGTACGTTCTCTCTTTTAAAACTCTGTTAAATTGAACACAAAAGGAATTGAAACCGCCATCTTTGCTTCTAACATTTTCCATGGGATTACATTTTATTATTACAAAATAGAAGAACCACTTTTAAAACGAAACACTCCAAATTTAATACCTTGAATTTCTCTTTATACGAAGCACCTTAAATTTGTGTACACTGTTTACATTACAACATGTTGATTGGAGGATTAAACAGACTAAACTAAACTAAAATTGCAGAATGTTCAATGGCCGCGCCAGCGCCGAGCCGTACCCGAGTCGTCCTTCCTTCGGAGCTGGCGGTCGAATGATGTGAAGCACACAAGATGGCGGATGTTTGTCGCGCAATATCCAACAAAGGGAATGAGACACGAATGATCAGGAACGGAAGAATGAGCGTTCACATCGTTCATTATGTTTCTAATCAATATGATAAATTCTTCAGGCCTATTTAACTTGGACTAATCAGAGTTATTTAAATATTCGAAAATATTATTACGAAATATTGTAATATTCCCGTTTCAATCAAAATTTAAGCAAAACAAAAACATTGAAAGCATTAAACCTTTGCTCGTCTTTGTAAACAAAATAATTGTTGAGTAGTGACTTATTTAGGTGTATTGACAACTACATGATTTCATCTAATAAAATAACTGCTACCTATAATATATTCATGAACCTACGACATACCTTCTACTTCCAATCATTTTAGAGTTGAGTAATAATACTCTCCGGTCCACTTGGTTTAGGTAGCTAGCGAATTGAAAAAGTAGTATCCATTAGTACGCATATCAGTCATTAAACTATATTGCATTATCAGGACAAATTTACCTACCATTCTGATAGCGGATTTAGGACTAGATTCGCGTGACGTGTTCTTACGAAATCTCTATTCATTTAATTAGTATTAGGTAAGTAGTATGTAAGCATCTCGTCGTAGTTCAATTTTTACAATAATTATAAAAATTGTTATGAAGAAACATAGCGAAACGGGTTATCGTCGACCCCACTCAATAATTCACGACGTAACCGCAACACTCAACCGAACTCATTTGTACAAAGACGCCATTACGGACGCGCTGATCACGCATTTTACTCTAACGATCGTATAGAAACTGCACTAACCTGTTCCAAAATCAAAATTATAAAGTTCAAAAGCAATATCGCTATGCTATAGTCACAGCTACGGAACACGAGGTGTTATGTACATAGCTGGTTACGAGGAAATCTGTAGCTCTCCTTTGATATGTTTCTCACTCCCATGTCAGGCCGGGCGACGGCACTGTAGTTACCGTTCGACGAAGTGTGCACCGCGCCCACTGCGGAATGTATGTAGAACTGGCGCTAGGCGTCAATCCCCCGCCGACGCTGAAGAGCGGGAGGAAGGCCCCTCGCGTCGCCCCAATCATTCGATCGGCGGCCGCCTTTCGAGACGAACGGGTTGTGTGTTCCCAGTTATTATTTTAAACGACCGACGTTTGCCCACGTAGTGTCTTAAGGAAATACAATCACCACGTTAGAAGTGCCTCGACTGAACAGTCAAACAATCTCGAGCGTTTAGTGTTTTAATCTTCCTTGCGTCTTTTGTTTCATAACCTTGCAAGCCAGTTACAACAGGAGTTTGAATGTAGCTATTCTGATAGTATAACTACTGAGTGAAGTGGTATTTTTTGTATTTGTAAATTGTTCTCATGGTTCTTCACAAAAGGGATTCCAGTTTTACATTTATAGTCAAAATGGTCATATGCGTTTCACGCTATTTTCAAACTTTTGCGTAATAATGACACGACTTTGAAGGTTACAAAGACTAGCATGAAAAATAAGTCAAAAAATAATGACGTTGAGTACATTTTATCACGTCAATACTGTTGTGTGTACAAAATTTTACATGACTTGACATGATTGGTTTCTTGAAATTTATTTAAAAGTTACATAAGAACTAAACGTAATTAATTACAAGTGTATGAACTTAGTAAGCAGGTTTATATGTGTTGTGCATCTACTCTTAATTTGGGATAGCATACATTGCAGAATAATATTAATATGTGGACAAAATACGATGCTTCATACTATCACGATATCGTACATAACTCATCATTTCAATTCTGTCTACGTATATTCGATGCAGATATTACCACCAAACTCAAATCTATTCTTAGTAGCTAATGTGTGTTAAAAGTAGATACGCATCACTCACGTAAAATCACAATTTAGAATAGGTATTAACTTTCATATTCAGTATTAAAACATATAAAATGAAGTGTATTTATTTTGCATAGGCCTATGGGGGCATTTACAAATTGTGTTACAATATTTTTTCTAACACTACTACCGGATATCTGTGTCATATCAATGGTTTTAAATGTTTTAGTAAGTTATTAAAATTTAGAAAAACTAAACATTTAACATAACAATTCTAAGTAGATGGGGGTTAGTCATTAAAAAGTTAGTAGAAGCTGACATCACGATAGTTAATGAACTCTGAGGAACTTCGGGAACACTTATTTGTAATTCCCAAAATATTTTTCATGGATTAACTTGCTTTCCATCGTTGACACAACTTTGGAAGAATAAAATGGCCCTACATCATGACTGATTATAAAAAAGGCCTTTATATCAACAACATACAATATCTTAGGTTAAAATCATGTGCCATGTAGGCAGAGTTAGTATTTTCAAGCGTTGGCCTACTAAAAATACATGGAAATAATCTATAGGTATACTGGCATACGGTCTATCCGTTGTAAAAAGGTCACCTCGCGCGGTAAGAATAATAGCTCCTAATGCGAAATTTGCATATGTGAAAAAACAAAATTCGTTCACAGTTTAGACTTCTTTACATGGAGCGTTCATTAAAAGGACATTTATACGAATTCTTTTCTAGCACGGAATTTTCACTTATTAATTCGCGAGTTATTAAAAGTAGTTTTGTATAGTTGTTAATTTTGTGTCTGATTTCTTTCGTTCTTACTGTGAGACATGTTGCTGCCTATGAGATCAAAATGAGAACATTTTATAAATACATATTTATCTTTCTATGGATCAGGTTCATCTTTCTATAATTTGTCAGGTGGTAGAACCAGTGTCATTCGACCGGGGAGGTACCACCGTCGCACCTATTTCTAGCCTGAAGCAATACTTGCATTTTAATGGAAGGGTGTGGTTGCCGGCTGACTTATATTTGAGACGAACATCCTGGTCCTCGGGAGTAGTAATGCATCTTTGCTGTGATTGACTTCACTTCTGTTCTGTATGAATTTGATGGTAAGTGGTTACTGCCGCCTATGGACAACTGTAAACAATATACAGAACATATAGAACAGGGGTTTTATCTCAAGTCGATCACAGCACAGATGCGTTGCGACTCCCGATGACTAGGATAGTAAGACACGTCGTTACTCCGGAGGACTAAGATGGTCGCCTCATATATAAGTGAGCCGGCAAGCACACTCTTCCGAAAAGAAAACTGTTTCACACTAGAAGTACGGTGGTGGTACCTTCCCGGTCGAACTACACTGGTTTTTCCGCCTGGTAAATTTGCCATTTTTGTAGACTGACCAATTACTAGGTTAACGTCACGTTCACTGATGTTAAGTAGTCGCTATCACCTGTGTACATCTGTTATCAACACAACATGGCGTTGAAAACTGATTAAAAGTGACAAAGACGTTAAAACACTCTCATAAATTGTTTACAGATAAGTTGCTAATCCTAAGAACTGGAAATGAGACTCCTTATCATTGTATCTGACACCACAACACCCTAAAAAACCAAAAATCAAATGAAATATTTATTTTTAACACTCAACGCTGGGTTTGGCTTAGGCATATACACACTTCTACCACCTATGAGGCTTCTTTTGATACTATATTATCAATATACCGAAACAGACTTACAAAATAGTACGCGTTTTTAAACCTTTACAAAATACATTTTACATTCATTCATTTCTTCGAACTCCGTTTGTTGAAGTGGGATTTATCTAATATCGACAATAAAATAATTAACTGCATTAATACACCCATTGAACACGATTTCGTAATAATTTATCTAGATTCTAGACAATCCGAAAAACACTCAAGTATTAATTTATACCTAGGTACATAACACATGTAATAAAATGGAAAGTACCACGTCTTTATGTCGTATATATTGGTAAAAAAATAGTTTGCGGGACTGAGAAGTAACATGCATATGTTTTTGTTTGTTTTTTGTAATAGACTCGCTAACATTATCCTAACATCTGTAATCAACCCCAGATAAGATAAGTCTTACCTGAAATTGACCGCATAGATACTCCCGAGTACTAAGTTGTTAGGCCTCCCTCGGATGGATATGTCTCCTTTGCCATACCCTAGAACAAAGCAAGGCAATGCTTAGCACTGATGTTGTTAGGCAGAAATAAGTATGGCGGTGGTGCTTCCGGAATTGAACCAAATGCTAAATCTTTAATACATATATTCGAAATCTTAAGCTAACATTGTTTTTTGGATTGAAATCCACCATTCTTTTCAAAGTAATTACAATGTAATGTACAATAGTGATTAATTTTAAAACGAAAGTGAAAATCGCTGGCTACACCTGGCATACAAGTAAATATTTTTCTGTCTACGTAAGCCATACAATAGAATGGCAGGAATGACTAATTTAGCATAACATTGATAAGGTATCTAAATCACTCAGTAGATGGATAATTATTTGAGACAAATATGAGCATCTAATTCTTACATAAAAGGGAATATGTTTTGTTGGGAAATCGAGACAAATCTCATAAAGATGGAGTCGAAAATTCTGATAAAATAAGTATTTTTTTTCCTAACCACGTAATCTACACAATTAAATGAAACTAAAGTTATTTAACGTGAGGCTGATTTATCGAGGTATAAATAAGTCAGTAGGTATTCATGTACTTAATATTAAGTAGTACCAGGAATTCTTGTAAGTACCGGCAGGTTAATACCAATTATTTTCAGTAAAATATGTTATTAAGTAAATGATGCTTACTGTTCATAATTAGGTACTATTAGAGATTCTCCACTTATGGAATATTAGCTCGTTGAAAATATGAAACAGTTTTTAAAGATAAATATGAGGAAGATATTATAACTTAATATAGTAAGTTATATCCTGATTATCATTTTCATTTAAAAAATTCGCCCGAAGAAAACTAAGCTAACAAACTATGAGTATTTATATAATGTATATTTTACTAACTTTCCAGCATAAAGAGCTTATATATTCCAGTTTTATTGGTATCTTATTTTAATGTAATTAAAACAATAAGGAGCCAGCAAATCTCATAGTGAACAGTCAGTGCCGCGCATGGGTACACCCAATCAGCTGTATAGTTTAGCTAAGTTGAGAGTCCAACAACCGCCGGTCAGGGAAAAGAATTAATACACCTATTTCTGCAAAATAGCAGCAGTGCTATTTCTGTGTTCTGGTATGAAGAGTGTGGTAAGGGAGACATACTCATACCAGGCGTTCCCGCTTTGTCATCAGTAGTGTCCGATCGAAGGTAGATTTTTACCGAAGCCAATTATTTGGCTAGCGTCACAACCTTCGGCCGACGCCGAAGCCTAATGTTCAAAACCTAAAGAAAGTTTGTTTCAACTTGCCTAAAAGTGAAATTGTAATTTTTTAAAAACTTTTCTACATAGGGATTTATGTTGATTGTATTTAAACGACTTCTAGAACTGATAAAAATTAATTACTTGTCTTACGACGACTTATCATGTTTGAAATAATATGAATTTCAAATAAAACTGACGACAGAATCGTAAGTATTAGTCGACCAAGCTAACTAGACGAATGTCAAACGTGATGTCACTCGCAGGAATGCAAGTACTGATGACAAAATACAATAGTAATAATGATTTTTTGTGAAATGTTGATTTCAATG
>DWNE01006066.1:0-13391 GCA_018249875.1 Cecropterus toxeus | reverse complement strand
TCTTGCGTTTCGGTGAAAGAGTGAATGCCGGCTCACTTTGACATAAGGCCATAATAGTCCTCAGAGGTAACAACGCTTCTGTGATCGACCTCATATAGATTCATTTAACATCAAATGGACTGCTTTTTCGTTTGCTATTTCAATATTATTATATAAAAAATATCATTGTCATATGTTTATTTCTAAACGATAAATAAAATATTTTGTCCTATTTGTTTTAACAAAAAAGGAATGATGTATCAATTCTCATTCATAAAGGCCATTACCTGTCGCTTTTTTTAGATTTTTACTAAGGAGAAAAGCATAAAGGCGATTTCGATGACCGGACTGTCAAGTCTCATCTCTAACTTCAAATAGAACCTCATGTGGAGTGCACATATAGTTATAAATTTTAAAGATGATTGACACTTTGGCAGTGAACATTTATCATCACAGGTTGACTGCATACCTATTTTTTTTACTGTCATTTAAAACAATTTTAATTGCATATCAGTTGAAGCATACTCGAAGCCGGATCCTACAATTAAAAAAAAAAAAAATTTTAATCGATCTATGTTGTACCTGATTTGTTTATCATACACATTATTGCTATACCATTTTTGGCCAGTTTAATAGTTTTTCAGTAAATAGTTTAAAATAACATAATAGCAGTAATCTTCCAGCAGTTAATCCGCGAAAAATGTTTTGTATCACTACTTTCATATTTTTCAATGATATTTTCAATCCGAATATTTTTTAAATTGCACCACAAGAAGTTAATCAATATGAAAAACCTATTTAATATGAAATGAAATATGAAATTTAAACACGGCAATAAATTACACTTTAATAATTTGGTAGATTTTTACATTTTACTATGGTAACACCACTTTCCATAAATGAATTTGCGAAGTGCGTTCGGCCATTTGATGTCGAATAGTGCAAATTGTGGAATAGTGGGACGAAAATCAGTCAGTTCGCTCTATTTAACATCTTGATCTGTGTTAATTTAAAACTACATTTAATTACATTACGTGTTTTCCTCAATATCGTCGTCATATTATACGTAATAAAATATGTCCAACGAAACTCCGGTGCCTCCTCCCGTTATGTGGGCTCAACGCAAAGAAGACGTTTTTCTAACGTTTAGCATCGAATCCAAAGACCCGGTTATCAAAATAGAAAAGGAATCCGTATATTTCAAAGGTGTAAATGCTCAAGACAAAAAAACCCACGAGGTAACCATATCACTATACGATGCGGTTATTCCCGAAAATAGCGCGTACGTTAATAAGGGTCGCTGCATAGAAATGGTACTTCGCAAGGATAAAAAAGATGCACCTTATTGGCCATCATTAACTAAAGATAAAAAGAAACCACATTATTTAAAAATAGATTTTAATAAATGGAGAGATGAAGACGACGAAGCCGATTTTAAAGAAGATGGCTCCAATGTGGAATTTGAAGATATGATGCGCTTAATGGGAAACAACTCTGCAGGACTTGACAAGGGCGATAAATTCTCCTTTGACGTTGAAAACGATTCAGATGATGAAAATCTACCTGATCTGGAATGAGACCTGATATAGTGCTAAAACTTACACTTAAATGCAGTACATTATGTATATTAAGATTTTTTACAGTTATAATAAAATCGTAAAAGGGACTATTGTAATTTTATTAATTTAATTTTCAAGATGTGTAATTGTCAGCCAAACAGTCAATATGCATGGTTAAAAAGAGTCCGTACTTCACTGGCAATGTAATAGATTCTTAACTAACCTTATTTAGCTTTTGATAACTTATCTGTATATGATAGGTTACACTATTAATGTAAAATTTTGTTAATAGTATCTATACATTCAAACAGGTTGGATCAGCTAATAACCACATTTTAAATTGTGATAACTATTATGCACTTAACAATAAGTCCCAATGAAATGCTCGAGTAAAAACAAACATTAAAGATTTTAGATTCAATTTTACAGGAGAGTGTGACTTTTGTAAACAGTAAATTGTTAAAGTAATGAAATATAAAATAGATCACACGAGTGTAAAGAGTGCTATCCTTCCATCATCCACCTTTTAATTTTAGTTAGCAACCAAGAATTGTATTAGGCATTACGGAAAATAAAAAACTTGTTTAATATAATGTAATACTGATTTATTTACTCTTCTCTGAGAGTGTAATGTTTACACTAAACAAATGAAATTGTTGTCCATGTCGTCTTAAATTTAATGTTATTGTCATGCAGTAAATAAGTCTATTGAGGCTTTCACATTTTAAAATATATGAAGCCCCTTGGCCTGGACAGAATATTGGGGACCCATAACTTTGACAATCATACATTAAATATGAAGAACCTAATTTTCCAAATGCTAAATTTTTACCAGGGGAAGTAAGGAGCCCAAGAGTGTTTCTTTCAAAAAAATAAACAAGAGCTTTACTTAAATTAAAACGATCTGGGTATATATTATAAACAAATCCAAAAATATTTTGTTCAAACTTAGCTGTAAATGAGTAAGGGAACATATCATCAAATTTTGTATTCAAATCATTTATAGCTATTTCATGATTTTTGTTTCCTCCGATTTTATCAAGACATCTCTTGTGATAGGTGTCGCCTAAATTAACAATACCATCTAAAAAGCTACTCGTCCATGCACTTAAACTACAAGCTTGGGTCATGGCTAGTGCTACGACACATGTTGCTAAATACTGCTTGCCTCGATGTTTTTCCTCAAATTTGGCATCTAATGGGTGAATAGTTCCCCATAGAGAATATAGGTCTCCTGGGAATTCGATATCCCAGTTTTTCCACATCGTGCGTGGAGTATTTCTTTCAAATCCTAAATCATTAACAGGATTCATACGAGACCAAGGTACAGCTTCGATATTTAGCCAATACATTTTCTCGTCTACGATGGGTCGAATTTTTCGGCGTTTCAAGTAGGGCAAGTTTGGATTATCATCTGGCTTAAATAGGGGACTAAGCCTATAGTTAAGGGCTGAATGTCTGGGTGCAGGTTTCACAGAGGTCAATTCAAATGTATAAAACTCTGGGTTATCAGCATCACTACTTGCAACCACCTTACGTATTCTACGAATAACGCCGTCTAAAGAACGATATAGCGTCCATGTAGCCACTTGACTAGCTTTCTTAGATGGTTCAGCCTTTCCATCAGTTTTCTTTTCTTCCGATAAAAGAACATCAGGATCTTCACTTGGAGCAGGATAAGGATCGAATAAATGAAAATATCCGTCAGTCTGACAAATTACCATACTACACTGATGAAATCGAATAATTACATATCTTAATCGTTTTAGAACAGCTTTCAAGTATTGTTCTAATCGCTTCTCTGGATTTTCGTTGACGACAACAATTTTCTTTATATTAACGTTAATAAATTTCCCATCAAGAATAATATTCCTAATTACTCTTTTTTCGCATACACTTAAATTTGTTGCTTTCTCCTTTATTTCCAAGCCTTTCTCGATACATGTATCTACCATAACGTGATCCCAGGTTCTAATTGGATGCATCGCAGCCATTAACATGGCAATTAAACAAACAAAATGACAAGATTTAACCTCCGAGCTTCCTTTACGATCTTTCAAAGCAGTTGTCCCTTCAATCCTATATATTCCTTCATAAAGCTGATATCCCACAACGGTTTGACTTTTTGGCTCATCCAAATCTATAGAACTTTTCTTGTCAGTCTTAACTGCAGGTGCTACCGATAATCTAGATTTTTTTGACTTTGGTAATCCGGTAGCATAATCATAATCTTCTGGCAATTTCATCCTTGTTTCTTCCAAGAGTCTGCGCACAATGATTCTGCTTAAAACAAATTGTTGATCCTCTGTTTTACCATCTTTGTTGAATAAAACTCTGTAACATAATACAAGATTTTAACAAGTACCCACCGCTTATAATTTAGCTTTACGTTATCCAGTCAAGTTGTGGTTTAAAATTCGGTCTCATGAAAGACCCGTTTGAACTGGACAACCAGGGATCGAATTCCAGACGCACACTTTTTCGAATTATCTACTAACGTAAGCTTTAATACTTGATTAAACTTAGCAGGTAACTACATATAGTTTTGTAAAAAAAAGATTTCAGTGCGTCAAGTCTTGGTAGACTTTGGTGCGGATTGGTATCCGCACTTGGCAAGTGTGAAGAGCCATAACCCTGAATCCTTCTTATACTAAAGAGCTAACCTTTGCAACAGTAGGATATTCGAAAGACTTATTGTAATATTAACTTACCGAGCTGCAAGATCGTGTATTGAAGTGAAACGCAATAAACATGCTTTCCCCTTTTTTTTGTCCTCTCTCAAACCCATTGCATTGCAGGGACTTCCATCGTATAAATAGTATAAACCATTCCGCTTAAAGAATGCGCAGCTATAAGTAGAAGTAGTGATCATGCCTCTATCAAATCTGTTTAAAAATTTCCTTGTTAATTGTTCTTCTAGTTGCCACGTCGGGCCTTCACTGACAACATCGATTTTAGCGTGATAAGCCTATAACAAGGAACAATGAATGTCAACTTGTATGTATATGCCCTTAGCTAGTCACCTAATTGAATTATTTTAGGCCAAAATAGGTCACAATGAAAATTTAAAACTCCAAGAATAAATAAATTATTCAGTAAAATGAACAAGGGTTTTTTTTAACAAAATTATACCAAAAACAGTTTTAATAACTAGCTTTTTAATACTTCAATATTTTTTTCGTATTTTCAAAGAACCCATATTTGGTTACAAAAAAAAATATTGATCCGCCATCTCAGGACGTCCACTAATTTGAATGACGTCAGTAAGCTTATCGTGCTAAGGTTAACTGATTTAAAATTCAGTTGCAAGATTTGACTCCACGTACATACGAACTAAGAGGACAAGTTAAGTAAAAACTTGTAATAGACAAAATTGGTATTTTCGCTATAATTTATTAATAGCATCTAAGTTTTTATCTAGAATAAGATTTGTGCAGGACTAACTACGCCCCATTTTTTAAATTTTATCTGTAGCCAGTGGCGTAGCGTGGGATTACGCCGCCCGGGGCGGAAGTTGAACTCGCCACCCACCCATTCGTTCACAAATTTTAGTCGGCAAAAGCGACAATATCGAGCTTTACGACCAAGAAAGAACGACAATATCGAATTTGACGACAAAAAAAAAGACAATATCGAACTTGACGACAAAAAAACGACAATATATTTGACGACCAAAACAAAAAGAAGGTTGCCAAATCTTTTTTTGCCGCCTCTCAAAATGCCGCCAGGGGCGGACAGCCCCTTCGCCCCCCCCCCCCACGCTACCACGCCAGCTATAGACTGTAGCTGACCTGATGTCCAAGTGCTATCTTCGGTATAATATGAATTGGTGCCAATTGAAATTTGGTTTGCTTGTTGTCATACAACTTTTTTGCGGTATCCACAACGAAGTTTACAATGCCAGTTGTCCAAGAATTAATCGTGTATTTATAAGAAGTGACTATAGCCATTATAGCAGCAAATGGTAAAATATCAGCAACGTTTGAATCAGTTATAGCTGATGTACCCCTAACAATTTGAGTATTATCTGGTAAGGTCTTAAAATTGCTCGGCTTTGCAAGCTCCTCTGAAGGTGTCACGTCTAAAGATGTTTCTGCAAGTGGTAATGTCATTTTTTTCCGAATCTGTCTCATTTTGAAACGTGATTGAGCATCTTCCGTCAGTAGAATTTTCCGCTCTACGTTAACTGGTTCCATTGTTTGCACTTCGTCCTCCATTATTTGCGCTGGAGCCAACTGAATGAAACAAAAAACAATAGATATAAGTAGGCAAGGACAAAGTATAAAATCGGCTACAATAAATAATGATCACGAAACATCAAATATCTGTAGACTTCTTACAGCGTGAAGTAGACACGACAAAGAAGAATTATTATATCACGATAAGTATCCCTGACAATTCATGTCTTAGTCACTAAATTTTTAAAGCTGTTTTTTATCGGACATCAAGTATCATCTAGGATTATTGATGCGAGAATCACCTTGTGGTCAAAATCCGACCATTATTATATTTTACCCATTTATGTTACAGTTATTAATATTTTTTATCAAAGATACCGGCACTTCAGGCTCCGGTTGTGGTGAGGGTGGCGGTGGCGGCAGAGGAGGTGGCAGTTCTTCAGCTTTTCTTCGTGCTTCCTCTTCCTCAGCTTTCCTTCTTTCTTCTTCCTCTTTCTTCTTTTTCATGGTCTCCTCGTCTTCTTCCTCTTCACCTTCTTCTTCTTCCTACAATAAAATTATAAAAATAGTTAACTATGCAAAATGTCATCTGTCTACATCTATACATCTCAGAATATCTTTAAACAAAATAATTATTCTTCAATGTAATAAATGTAGACCTATTATACCTATTATGGCTTTCAACCTTCAATTTCTTATTTACTTACCTCTTCTCCGGCTCCTTCGGGTACCTGAAAAGAGCATTATTTATTAAGAAAGTTATTCAATTTGTTTTCATTTCTCGTATCACTTAAGCAGACATGTTGATGTTATATAGATCATTGAGTCCCGTTTTGTAAATTAACCTAACATATTTCAACTCATAATTATAAATCTTATATATCTTAGATTACATCATTATTTAACCTTTTTCGTTACAATTCTAGATTATCAATAATTATCTCTAGTGGTATATTAGGTACTATAAAATATTTTCATCTTAGTGAAATATCCTATGATTATCTTTTTCCTATTATTATTTCAACGTGTCATACAGGCATGGGTGGAGGCGTCGGCGGCGGGGTGGGTTCCCTGTCTGGGTCTGGCTCTATCGGCGCGTTCGTCTTGTCAGTAGGTTTCGGCCACGGCGGCACTATTTGCGTCACCGAAACCGTCGGCGAGTCCAGATTAACTGACAAAATAAAAAAAATATGTAATAGAATAATCTGGACATGTAAGATGATTATATGATGCGATAGAGAGGTATGATACTTTTGGTGGATATACCGAGTTATATGAAATTTCTACTCACCAAAACACCACTACCCATGTATAAAGCTTCAGGATATAACGAACACACCGGTTTTTGCTTCCCTTGCGTGATAGCATAGATAGCATAGATTGGAAGCAATTACCTTATCCCCTTTATTTCCCTTTGCATCGCAAAACGACAATTGAAACAACAAACAAATGCTTGCAACATATGCGCTTATTAAGTTTGACCATCTACACTGTTCCACCACATACGTGTATGGCCATATATCATTGCAAACTCCATGCTTCTTAAAATAATCCTTATCAATCCAGAGATTTAACCAGACAAATATGTAATTACCGACTTTTGGTTCCAATGGCTCAGGTTCCATATTTTTATATCTCAACGGTATTGGTGGTAAATAATCCTCTTGTATACTGTCAACCAAGGAAATAATATCTCCCATCTGTTCTTCATCAATTTGTGGCTGTTCAAAATTAAAAAAAATATTAGATGAACAGTATTAGTCACACAGTTAATAGCTTTTTATTTTTTATGTTACTTCCTTAGTTTATTCATCAATAATTTGGGGCCATGTTTAAGACACTAAGGCTTCAAACGTCTACGGCCGCGAAACGTAATGTTGTAAAATTACAAAAAGTATAAAATCAAGTGAAACTATAACAATGTGAAATAAGTAAGAATAAAATCCTACAGAATTGTAGAACATTTAATCGAACTAACTTCGCCTCCTTTGTCGAACAGTGGTTCTTGGGGCAGCACATCGTGAAAGACTTCTTTACCATCGCCATGAGCTTGACTTGCTGGAAGTGGTATCCTCTTAGCCTTTCCTTTTGCTCCAGGTAATTGCTCGTCACTTAACGTACAAACTATTTGCATCTAAAATGTGATTCACATTATAAACATAACGACTATGGACATTATGATGTCAGTTTAAGCACGATAGCGTCAAGGCTTAGTACGTGGAACGTGAAAAAGAGATTTTCGAGAAGTATACGACATTTAAGGACACAAGACACAAGACTTTAAAGCTTTTTAAGACTTTTGAGAGCTAATTTATAGATAGACTTTAGAAATATGGAAAGACAGTTAAATCACAAGACAAAAATCCGTTTTTATGTCTGTGTGTCTAAGATAGCTACGAAAACAGCAAAATTAATTAACGCAAATGACTGGTAGTTTTCTGAGCAAACATTTAAGTATAATTTTAAACAAAACCATTTTTTAACGATAAGTTAGTTTGAACAAATAAAATACAAACAACTATTTTACAATATTAGTACCTATAGATATGATAATAAATAATTTTTACGACATATCACCTTAGGCTGTTTCTTCTTTAGCTTTAATACTTTAAATGCATGTATGTAAAATTGTGTAGTTGTTGGCAAATAATCCCAGTTCTTTGTAAACACTTCAGCCATTGTTTCTGGGTTAAGAAGCATTAAACAACAAGCTTTCCCAACTTTAAGAGATCTTAAACCATCGTGTGTACGAGGATAAGGATCAAACAGATAATACATATCTTTTTGTCTCCAAATTGCTAGAGCATAATTATTGAAATCCAATATACCACTATTATATTCATGACTGAAAAATTCTTCTAAGCCTGTCTTTATATTAAATAAACACTCTTTAGTTGTAAATAGCTGTCCTTTAACTCTTTCTCTGTAAATTATAATTTCACATGCATATGGCCCTATTATGATCTCATTTGGGATGTTATCGATCGTAATATCTATCATCACCTTAGGGTGTATGCTATCCACATATAATTTGTTGCCTAGCCTTAATACTTTGTCCAATGTTTTCGAAAACCACGTATTTGGCGGAGAAATTTTAGCGTAAGTCATCGCTGCAATGGCAATAGGCAACGCTTGGCGATACTTTGCGTCCTCAAAACATCTATCTCCTAAATGCATGTTAGCATTAACAATAGCACAGTTTTCATTTAAGATTCTGTATCCCATCAAAGCCTTTTCAGTTTGTGTAAGTTCTTTGTCTGATTCTAAATCTTCATCGCACTTTTCATCAATCATTTTCAAAACCTTAACAGGCGCTAAGACAAATTTCTGATCTTCAAGCACACTGCGCGCAAGTAAAACTTCTGCCACAGATTCCAAATCTTTAACGTTTATGATAGCAGCGCAGCCATTTGAGAAATTTGAGTACGCTCTTGAATCCCTCCCAGCTGGATCGAATATGTAGTAACAGATTCTGTCCTTCCATATTACAACTTTCAGCACCCTAGCCAGAAATATACGTTAATAGCTTTTTCATTGTTATTTAAGGAAAGTTTCAACATATATCCTAATAATACTGATACCTTGATAACATGATACCAGCCCGATTTTCTTTAAAGAAGGCCTTCAGTCCGCGACATAAATTATAGACAGTCGGATCTAACGACATCGTGTAACCGACTATGTCTGGTTCTCCTAGAAGAACCTGCATTCGTTTCTTATTTAGTACCAAAGTTTGTTTTTTACCAAATGGCAAAACTTCGCACATTCCTTGGACAGCGGAATGGTCGTGGACTTTTTCTAAACACTGGATATACCTATAAGAGCAAGAAAATTTATTAAAAATTGATTTGATGAGACCTATATTTTGAACATCCTTTCATACCATTGATCACCAGCGTCTACTAGATTATCAACGAGCTTCATAGTCCATTGTTTGGGATGGTAATGAAATGCTAAACAATAAGCCATAACACTCATCGCCAGAGCTTGTCTTCCCCTGGATCTGCCACCTGAATGCGCGGTAGATAAACATTTATTATTAATGTATGAAAAAATATTGCACTAATAAGCTGAAATGATCATTCGTAAAATTTATTCCTGTTTATATATTATAAATAAGTTACTTACTAAATTTTTGATCATACATATTGAACGATCCAGTAAGGATTCCATAATGAATATGAGGTTTTCGTTCTTTCGTACAAGGCAGAACAGTCAGCGAATGCGTTTGTAACATTCCTTTCTTTAAATTTGCAGGTATATGGACCTAAAATATAAATATTTTAAAATTGAATATATACATAATTCGTAATCAAATATAATGAATTCAATCTACTACTCTTAAATGTATTGACTTATTGAGACATGCTTTTGGAACTTACATGTTCTGGTCTAGGTATTTCATCAAGCCCACAAACAGAGTCGTCATCTTTTAAATGTTTTTGTATTCCTTGTGATCTTGGTTTCCCATCACTAGCACCCAAAACTGTGTAAGGAACCTCAGAACGTGATCTACATTAGAAACAAACATCATATAAACGTGAAGCAAAGCTTTCAATATTTAGGCAAATTTAATAACGACTGTGATGATAGCGGAATTTTCAGGCAAAGATAGGTTGTGAAACAAGAATTGGTAATTTAGACAAAATATTTTGAACAATTGGTCTATAGCGGTGGACGGGATTTATCAATTCCTTATTAATTTATTATATGTAATTTATTTATAATCATTCGATTGTAATAATAGAAATAGTTGATTATTATGTATTCCAAGCTTTTACTGTCCTACTGAATTAAAGGGAAGGTGCAGGTTACTTAACTTCACTTCTAAACCCCACCTTCAAAAAAATTTAGGATGCGTATCGAACCGCGGATCTCTAGATTGTAAGCCCGAATTTCAAACCTTTATAAGTTATCACTACATATTATTATTTTTTATCTATAGTTTAAAACAGGTATGAATTATTTTCCTACATTCTACATCAATTTAATTACATTATGAGGGCCTGAGGGCTACATGCAATGCTTTTGAGGTCAATTCAGTTGCCGTAAAGGTATTTGACGACCCGCGTGGCGGAGCGGTTACCATACCGGTCTGACACGCAGTGGGTTCCGGTTTCGATCCCCGGCTAGACAGATGTGAATGATGAGTTTAGATTTCTGTTCTGGGTCTGGGTGTTTGAGTATTTGTGTTTGTGTGTCCATGGCACCCACGACACAGGAGAAATCCTACTGTGGGGCTATGAATGTAAAGTGTAAAAATCGTTTATTTCGCAGAATCACTTGTTAACTATTTGGCTATTAACAAGTACCTATACTATAAACTATAGTCTATATATCTACTTTAAATTTGCAAAAAAAAAATAAGTATGTTTTAATACCTTGGCGGTTTACCTATCTGTCGTCTCCGCATTGCCATTTGATGTTTTCTGTAATTAGAATTTACATAATTACACCTCTAAATAAGTAATTATTGTTTATAAATATTATATTGATATTTTATTGGTTTTCTTACCGACATTTAAATCGAGTGCATGTTTTTATATTACAAATTCTGCAAAATATAATAAAATAATAGGTTAAAACTGTAATTTGTCAATGAAAGCTATAAACTAGGTATGTTTATTACTAAACACAAACAATAATGGGTAGGTTCTCAGGCACTACTTAAGTACTTCGAAATACATAGATACTTACCCTCCCTTGTGACATGGTCTTCTTTGTTTTTTCTTGTCTCTGAAATTAAAAATCAATTCGGATTGGTAAAATTTGCAAATTCAATTTCATTTCAACTCCCTAGATTTAGCGTAGGTACTTTACCTTGAAAATCTTTTAAGTCCTCCTGGCATATGAATTACATCTGGAACGAAACTCTGATCTTTATTAATAACTATACCGCTATGAGGTTTATATAACCTGAAATCATTTTTAATCAAATCAAATGAAACAAAATTAAAAGATTCACAGAGCAATTGGTTCTGTGAAACTTTTAATTTTATTTTTGTGTTGAAATTACATCTCGAAAAACAAAAATATAAAAGAAAGCAAAAATTGTAATATAATATATTTTGTTATACTTTAAGATTTTTTTTATCTCACTGAGTAATAAATATGAATGTTTTTTTATAGGTTTTTTGGTGAAACAATAAATAATTTAAAACATATTTCTTCTCACTCAAACGCTGATTTCGGGGGGATGGGTGGTTTTAGTTCCTCCGGTTTTACGGCAGCTTTCTGGGCCTGAATTACCTCTCCGCTTACTTTGGGACTGGCCACCTTAAATAAAATCATTCATATCTAAAGGAATATTGAAATAATATAATCATACACACTACATCCTCAGAAAGTCAAATATATTCGATATATTATAGCTGTAAAAAGTATGTTGTGTAGTGTCGGACTCGAATATCAAAACTCTTCCCGTGGTTCAAAGGAGATGGGCAGCAATGTCTTCAATGCCTATGTGCGGCTACAGCAGCTCTCAAAGAGCTGATAAGCAGTGGCGGCCTTTGGGGGTGACGAACAGGGCAAGCGCCCGGGACCTCGATCTTGCAGGGGCCTAGCGCCACGACCCAAGATTTTTTTGTATAATTTTAGCGTTTCTCGTCAAAAATGAAAAATACCTAAACCAAACAACAAAATCTACTTTCGCATCATATTCTTTTCACACAGGACAAAGGGTGTCGCAAAGACCTGCCGTCCGGAGCCTCGCATTGGGTAGGGCCGCTGCTGCTGATAAGAAAATGGATAGCTGTATGAGAATACAGTTCAGCTCTCATACTTTTTCTTATAGGTATAATGACTTGACATTAAAAAGTGCGGCGAAGACTATTTTTGCCTGCAGCAGTTAAAACCTATATAGGGTCCTGTATGCGCGTTATAATGCTGGATTATTAATTATTTAACAATAGTACCTACTTTTGTTTTATAGGTTAATAATAAATTTTCTCAGAAACGCATAAAACTGTGTGAAACTGATAATTAACAATAATGCCTAGTTTAGCAGTTGTTGCTTTTAAATAAACTAAATAAATCATGTGTTGTGTGACTGCGAATCGAACCCGGGCACTTTTGCATGATAGAACGGTTGGCTAATTCGTAACAATTTTTCGGCGCCTGGTGCCGTAGAAAAAGGATTTTGCCGTAACTTGATATAAGAATAATTGAATCTCTGAAGTGTAGGTATAATAGTTTCTTGAGAAAGAAATAAAGGTGTAACTTGCCCACTTACATTCAATATTGATTTATTCGAAGCGCTATGTTTAATAACGGTCATCGGTGTAGGCAGCATGATATCGCCAGGAACAAGATCGTAATATGTGACTCTTTTCTTAGCTCTCTTTTTTCTTTTATTTTTGCTTAGAATTCCACTAGACTCGCCAAGTCTATCATCCGAAGAACTTCCTAATTCGCCATATTCTGCCCTATGTTCATATTAGGTGTTAGATTGTTTTTAAAATAAAGTTAAGTTAAATATAATGTTATCAAGCACCAAGCTAACCATTATTACCACAATTACATTATCAAAACTTCTGGTTAGATTTGATAAAAAATAACAGCTATCAATGCACAATAGAACTAAATACCAAAATGTTATATAGGGGAAAAGGGGGTAATGGCGGTCACTTGAGCGAGAAATCAAATAAAAGCTTAACTGGGAATTAAATATTCATTG
>DWNE01006065.1:0-13392 GCA_018249875.1 Cecropterus toxeus | reverse complement strand
AATCTAAACTCATCATTCATATTTCTGTCTGGCCGGGAATCGAACCCGGGACCCATGGCGCGTCAGACCGGTATGGTAACCGCTCAACCACGCGGGTCGTCTGATAGTGGATAGGTTTTATATTTTTGAAATGTAAAACCTATCCACTGGCTATTACTCTGTTTTGGTCCCATTTATAGGCACAAATCTTTTTTTACAACTGTGGGAGGCCTGAAGAATACCACCACGCTACTCTAAGACGGAATGGTGGTAGGGAGCAAGGGTTAGTAGCCAACTCAATTCGTATCACTTATGTTTGTCATTGTTCACAAGTGGATTACGCAGAAATATGAACATTTTATCTTTTTTTCTTGTAAGCAAAATTATATACACTCCGAAAGATTTCAGTTTAGTGCTACGATCTTATAATCAACGTTATGCTTAAATCAACACCATCCCCAAGTAAAAGCAATATAAATAATAAATGTAAATTAAATGTGATTCAATTCATGTAATGAAACACTGTAAAACATATATCAGACAGGATAGAACATTTGCTACCCAATGATAACAATCGGACCGACGGCTTAACGTACTTTCAGAAAAATACTACCTAATCTTCGTTCAGCTTAGTCAGTTTTATTAATATAGGCCTTAGATCGTTCAAAATTATCTCGTAACTTAACTTAATTAAATAATTAAGCTTAATTATCTTTTAGTTATTGAAGAATATCGGGTATGTAATTTAGGATGTTTGGAATTTCTTATTATGTTACGTACCCTGAAAATCTTAACTTATAACGGAGGATGACTTCATTTCGAGTTTCAAGATTAATCAATAATATGTTGATTCCCCTTACATTTTTAATTACAAGGATAAATAATAATTATTTTAAAAAATCCATGTTCAAAGAAGATAATTAAACCTAATTTAAAGAATGTAAATAATAATTAGTTATACTTTTTGCAATATCTAACTGGTAGGACCGCTTCCTACTTGAAATGGATTTCAGTCAAAAAATGTGCAGTTTGAAAAATTTATAGAGCGTTAGAAAATAATTCGTTTTCAAAATAGGTTGTCAGCTGAATAAGCTGAAGAATCTCCATTCTATACAAAGTGATAGGGGTAAAAGGAATATTTAATTCAGGTGAATATCAAATATATATCGAATATCGAAAAGCGTTAAGCAGTATGGGTTATGTAGAGATATGACATGTATATTGCTCTGACCACGGTTCATTGATTATGAAACATTTATTTATTCGGCAAATTTTATTTTGGATCGGCTACAAGCATAATGTCAGTAACATTTGTTTGCTATAACATATCCAATATTGTGGCAAAAATGTTGTTGACAGGGTATATAAGCGAAATAAATTGATATTTTTCAATTACAATGATTTTTCATGTGGACATACTAATCCAGATAGAATAAATATTTATTATATAAAACTATTCTATATCTATCACGGGTCACAGATGATGGCTCTACCAAAGTCTAGCTACCACTTGTAAACATTTATAGAATGGAATTGAAAGCATTTTTTAACTTTGGTATTATCGTGGTATTATATTGTAATCAATCCTGATAAGATGAGAGTCGCCCCTAAGAACGGCTACAGTATAGCTGTTTGCTATCTCAAGACTATGTAAGTTTAAACGCCCTCTATATATAAGTAAAGTATATTCCCTTAACACACCCGACAAATCGGAATAAAGCCGTTACTAGACAGAAATAGACATGATGTCTCCACAAATCGAAATGCAATACAATTGCAATATCATAATAACAATTATAGTAATCATAAAACAAATACGTTATGTTATTAATATGAAACTGTTTTAATTGTAAGTTTTATTGAGTGAGTTATAGTTATGTAAGGCAAGGTTGATAGTTAAGAAATATAAAACCATCGAAATGCTTAACAAGAGAGTCGTGGGTAGGATGTCCTATACATGATGATACAAATCATTAGGCTAAATAATAAAACACAGAGCTTATAATGGATTTATTGTCATTAATGTAATGAGCTCTGCAGTCTACACCCTAATGTCACGCGGTCGTCTGACCAAATGCACCAATTGTGAACGCACTTTATCAGGCGCCGGATCAGCGCGGATTTACAGAATCATTTCATAAGCCTACATGCAAACCGAGTGCTTCATAATACGTTATCTGGTTAGTATCCACTCCTAATAATAAGATTTATTACCTCACCTGCTTACGCAAAACTCCTGTATCGGTTTCCTGTAAAAATTGCCGTGATTTATCAACTTTGAATACTAAACAAACACGATCGTTCGTCTTCGCGAATGAGAATAACAAATATACGTAAAAGAAACATGTAATTAAATGAAACTTAACCAATACTGTTTTTAAGGGCTTTTTAACCAATATACAGGTTTATCACAGTATTAACAGAAATGTGTATCTGGGCTGCTGCCCAGATACACATTTCATGCTGCTGCATGTTCCTGTTTTTTTTGGTGACGGGGAGGGGGGGGGGAGGAACCTTCAAAAGGTACCCCGAAGCCTAGAGAGAGACTCTGGATTACGTGACATTTCTAGCGCGGCGTCCCTAACGGGCTCCTCTCTTTTGGGACGTGTAACTGTGCCCCTGCACCTACCACGACATGTAGCCACATATGCCCCCTTCCTTCTCGGGGTTGCGGGCTGGATGGTCTGACCCGCAATCCCAGGAGCCCCCTTTCCAGTAGCCTTTTACGCATGTTCCTGTGTGTCATCAACACCCACTGTGGGTACCAACACGGCGATTCACCGTGACCACGGTCCATGCAACCGGGTCACACAAATTAAAACCGAGTATCGTGAGTACCCGTTACAAATTAAAAATGTATCTATTCAGCGTCAGTATTAGTCTGAATGATCACTTAGATTATATTTTTCACAATATTCTTAGCGTGACGTCTTTTAAAAACCTCAGAGATTATCACCTTGGCTCAATCCCTGCGTATAATCTTAGCGATGTTTATCACATAGCTTACATTTATTTATGAATATTGGATCCCTGCTTCGGATATAAAAGAATGTTTTCAAAATATTAATTCACTTTATAATAATATTTAAATTCTGTATCGGCTTTCTGAGTATCGGAAAATTCATTATCCTTATATCTGATGTAATAGATATAGATCAACCTAAAGTTATAATGGAAGTGTCGTGTGGTCTCGTGCATAGTTCGACCGGGGAGGTACCACCGCCACCACCGCCACACCTGTTTCTACCGTGAAACAGTTCTTGCGTTTCGTTGGAAGGGTGTGGTTGCCGGCTCACTTATATATGAGGCGACTATCTCAGTCCTCGGGAGTAGCAACGCATCTGTGATTGATTCCAGATTCAATCTGAAAAAAGAGGTCTTAGAGACAGCAAAGACTTTCGTCAAAGACAGTTTTCGCAAAGACAGAGTCAGCTTTTAATTGTAACGCGACCTGCGTGGCGGAGCGGTCACCATACCGGTCTATCACGCAGTGGGTCCCGGGTTCCATCCCCGGCCAGACAAAAATGTAAATTTTGGGTTTAGCTTCTGATCTGGGCCTGGGTGTTTGAGTATTCGTCTTTGTATGTCCATGGCACCCACGACACAGGAGAAAATCCTACTGGGGGGAGTGTAGAATACGTACGCAAAGCTGCGACAAAATTTGTAGTAGGTGTAGGATGAATAAATTACTAAATGTATTAGTCAATTGGTTTTGAAGTTATATTCAAAACAGCAGGACATTTAGCTAATTATGAGAAGTAAATATGTAGAGTTTACGCTATATTGCTATGCTTGGTCCGATGACATGATCGGTAATTGATTGTCCTCAGTCAACATTTGCTCACAAACAAGACCAGCTAATGATTCATGTCGAAACCTGTCCGTAGGTATATTTAGTCAGTGAACCAATACATTCAGGCAATACAGCTTAATTATACCGGCTCCGCCAACAGATTTTTAATATTCAAATATTTTGAATTTAAAGATTTTGAAAATTTTAAAATTCAAAATATTTTATTTCTGTTTACAGAGTTACGGTTTCCCTCATGAGCTGACAAACGAATAAATACAAACAAGCAAAAATTTGTAAAACATGGTTGTAATATCAATTACCGGATGGACTTCTGTAATCAACCCCCGAAAGTATAAATGTACCTGCCGCTGAGAACTTAATCGTAACGCCTCAAGTAAGCACTTCTCTATTACAACAACCTTCAAACTAGAAAAGAGTAGGTCCCAAAAAGTTATTTGTTATCAAAGTAACAAATGGTATGTCTTATAAATAACTATTCAGAATAAAGACGTGTGTACATTACTTAAAAGTATTTACCATCTCTACAGTATGCTAAAACACAGACACTGAGTAAACATACCATTACTTATCCAACCGCAAATTTAGTACACTACTGAAGAAAATCTCCCAATATTTGTAGAGCAGATTTCAAATATAACAAGATATGCGAATCCTAAACAAGCACCCGTAAATAATCTACTTACATGATACGACGACATTCGATAAATTATTCAGTCGGCCGTAAATATCAGTACACAGTAATTAGGCGTCATTTGCGTGGAAAATATTAATTAAACGTCCACTTATTTTAATTAAGCCCATATATTCAAGATGTTGGTGACAGCAATCGGTGTTAATTACAGGAAGCACCACTTTGTTCAACGTTTTACTGCGAATCGCGTTAATCTGAAATAGAGCCACGAGAAATTAAATTGACACTTGAAGCGTCAGTGTTAAGCGCATTTCAGATAATTAGAGTTTTTTTACCCGACTGCATCAGAAGGAGGCTAATGTTTTTCGAGCGTATGTATGTGTGTATATGTGTGAATGTATTTATGTATGTATGTTTTTATATATGTCAATTTCTTTGGCACGACCTACAGCCCAAACGGCTTGACGGATTTTGACGTATGGCATATCATTACAATCGTCTCAGTTTAGTTGAATTTTGAAAATGGCGGGCGCAACGAATAGAGGAAAAAGGGGGAGGAGGGACGATTTTTTTACTATTACGACTTGTTACTGTTATATTATGTTACTAGTTATAATATGGAAGTATCAAACGAGCAGGACGTCTGTCAGCAAGTGGCCATTGCCGCCCATGGACATCTGTAATCAACTCCAGATAATATCAGTCTGACTAAGTTTTGCTACAGACACCGTTGGTACCTCTGAGATATACCTACCCTCACTATATGAACCTTCAGATCAGAACACAGCCAAGCTTATTTATTTGTTACTACTATGTACGTCATTACTACAATTTCAAAAATATTATTGGTTCTAAATTCTATTGGTTCTCGGCACTCTTCCTCTACTAAGTACTCATAATTGTAAAGACTGGGAATATTGTCATTTGACTAATCCTTGTGAATTGCGGGTAGTACGCGTGTGGACTCGATTCATAAGCGGCTTAATAAGTTGTGGAGCCCGACAGCTACTTTGATAGCCGGATAATCTTTTAAGCTTAGCATTTTCAATTCTGCTCGAAAATTATTGAAATTTGAACAAATCACGTTTGAAAAATTAGATAAAACGTGTAGATATTTCAACATCACACTTCGATATTTTCGGTTTTGTAGCCAACTATCTCCTGGACAGTAGCTTTGTAATACACACGAAAAAGCGTTTTCTTACTGATAACATCACACTAGGATGTTTCTTCAGTGTTGTGTGTGTCATGAACATAAACACCTAGACCTAGAACAGAATTTTATATTCATCATTCAAATATGTGTCTGGCGAGGATCAAACACGGAACAGCCTGTGTAAGATCAGTATGGTGACCGCTCCGCCATGTGGATTGTCCGATAACAGGATCCAAAACTATGAAACTGGAATTAATCATCCAAACAACATTTCACTGAAATCGGTTGACAGTTTTCGGAGATTAGTGTGTACAAATACAGAAACAATTTTAGCTATATGTAATCTTCTGAATGAAACTATTGTTTGAAATTTAGTCTGTAATACTGGGAGTCGAGGATTCTAATCTCCGGACACGCTTATCTACTTTTTCGAAGCTATATGCCTATTAGGACTTAATTATTGTGTTGACGATAATACAACGTGAGAAAACCTACATGCCTAAAAATCTATAAAAGTTATAAACAGTGTATGATTTTGGACAGCTAGTTAGTATATGAACTAAGTCCTTTGCATTACAACCGTGCCACGTGAATATCAAGATTACTACGATTTAAAATATATGGAATTTAATATGATTGAATACATTTCATCACAAAAATATTTATTTCTTTCAAGGAAATCAATGTCCTCTGATATCAGCACATCTTAGATTACTTCCCTTTATAGTCATATCCCAATCTTTTTCGTGGGATCTTGTTTTATTTGTATTGGATACAATTATGTTTACTAGGGACAAATGAACCTAAGGCATTCCTAATGGAAAGAAAATATGTGTGGGGCCGGGAAACTAGCGTTGTCACAGTTAAGTTCAATAATTCTTATTAAAAATTGACAGTATAGTGTTTTTCTACTTAAAAAAAACATAGCAAATTACTTATACCTAATATAAACAAATGGCGGCGCATGATGCTCGTCTGTAACTTGGTATTTTCACACATTCACGAGCCAATAAAATGAAATGAATTGTTGTAATCTCTCGTAGACCTACGAAGAGACTTACAAATTGTTAGTTACAAAAACACATTTTTTCTTACTCTTCGACTAGCTTGAAACTTGGTCTCAACTGAGAAAACCCGACAACAAACTCAGCGGGTTTGTCTTTTTTCTGTGTAATCATTTCATCCATATAGCGTAAGCATGTTCTGCTCCCACGTACTGAAGTTTGAAGATTTATTACTGTGCAAAGTTTCTTAAGGAATCTATTTGATTACATGTTCTTAAATGTCAGTGAATATTTATTTTCTTAATGTTTGATCTGCATACATCTGTAGATAAACAGAGATGAAAATCGAATATTTTTTCCGCAGGTATCCAGATGCGACGATGTTGGACGAACAACTCCCGACAACACCTTCTGTCAACTGGACCACGTCGTACGGCAAAGAATTACAAAATATCTACGTCACCTTCTACGATGTGGCTAACGAAAGATACATTAACGATACCCGAAATATCACGGAAGTAAGTTCAATCACATTTAGCATGTATGTAACATAGCAGACCTAATAGCAGATTTTAGTTTTTTTTACTTATATAAAGCTGTTTACAGATGTCCATGGACGGCACCGCTGGCCGTCACGTAGACTACATGGTTGTCTTGTCGGGATGACTCAACATCCCGAGAGGTTTACAGGGACGATAAATGAGCCAGCTTCTTATCAGCATATATATTTCATTGGTACATGAGAAAGGCCCGAGAAAACCCGTTAATCCTTGATGTAAAACTGTCGGACCGACTTAATGTGAACTGGTGTTATGTTACCGTTCAAAGTGTACTATACTATCTCGTAAAAGCCATCTTAAAATGAAATTATTTTTATTTTTTCAAAATTAAGACATAAAGTAAGATAATATTAATAGAAGACCATTCTCTTGTAAAACCTATTTAGAAGCTTTCCTTGACCCAGCTAAATGGCAATTAAGTTAACTTCATGCCCGTATAACTTCCTCATTATCATTATTATCATAACCCTTTAAGGCCGCTTTACCTATACATAACCACTAAAGAGAAACATAGTCAATGACGTTCGAAGAAATACGCTTTTGTTTTAAAAGTAGCGCTCTCTTCCCCATAAAATCTTTTCCATTTTTATCTCCCATGACAAGTTGTCTGGAAGAAAGTGGCGTTGCAGTAATAAAGTCTTTTGCTTTGTACTTATTCTTTGTATCTCTTTGTCGTACATCCTGATGCGCGATGAAATTGACCATTAGGTTTGCTTTGTAATAAATGGGAATATTATTTATTTATATCTATATGTTAGTGTATTGGTTAAGACACAACCATCTGTTTCTTTTTCTCTTCTCGAGTCAATGAAAATTGATGATTATAGTCGAATTTCGACCACTACGGAAACAGTAATATGCTCACACACGTATTTATGAACGTAACGTTAAAATATGTAGGTATGAAATATTTTTAAAACACCGATAGTTTGTAATTTTATTTATTTTTATTTTTAATACATAAACGGATTATGGCTTACATTTTTCTCTAAATTTAATGTAACGTATTATTCTCTGACGCTGTACAAAGTCAAAATTGATTTAAATTTATTTTACTTTATGTGTATGTAAAGTTTAAATATTTCAATTTCTCTTAAATTGTTTTTAGGTTTAAACTTCCAAAGGCCGCAGATACTCGTTTAATTGTTAAATTAAACCTTCTGCCAATAAACTTTATTACTCCTCCATTCCCACTTTACATTTAACAATTTGAGTTCGGGAAAATTAGAATTGATGACTCGTTTGAATAAATTTACATCGTTAAATCATGCGGATGTCATTAATTTGTCATTACTGTTTTCAAACCCTTATAGACTTATGTTTAACTAGCTTTGCCACGCAGTTTCACACGCGTTTATCAGAGAACAATATATTATGGTATATAGCCTAAAGCCTTCAATGATAAATTTACTATTCAACACAAAAATATTTTTTCAATTCGAACCAGTAGTTCCTGAGATTAGCGCGGTCAACCAAACAAACTCTACTGCTTTATAATTAGTATAGATTAGAACTCTTTGTTATAAATAAGTATAACATTACCTTTTTTGTTTTCGAGGGGGAAACCTTAAATTTAGTCGCTTCTTACGTCAGGAAGGGGATATCGTAGCCCTATTCTGGTTCCGGTGCTACAGGGACAAAGTATTGCATTACCTAACACATTTTTTTAAATATTGCACGTCATGCAACGCGGAGCGTTTGATGCAGTGGTCTACTCCCAATGCGTTAAGCTATATTTCGTAATATTTATTTGAAATTCGTTTTGTTTCACTCATAATCCCTGGAATGAAATGAAAATGAAATGAATTTTTCTATATTTTTAGTTTCACAACTGCTATTGTTCGACAGCAAATTTTTAGGAATCATACCTAATAGTTGCACAGGTTTAATAAATTCACAAGTTATTTTATTTATACCTTGTTATTTATTTGTCCGTGAGCTATCAACATTATGCACAGTTTTGTTTTTATTAATTCACAACTTATTTTATTTACACCTTATTTTTTGTTTTCTGTGACAATAGTTATTATGTACATCGGCTCAATGTTGAATCATAGTACGTACTGAATTAAGTCCTATTATTTTTTAGCCATACCAATCGTTCATCCTGCCGTGGTGGAGGCAAGTGCTATGGACGGTGCTATTCGCGGGAATGGTGGTGGTCGCCACCGTCGGCAACCTGGTCGTCATATGGATAGTTCTTGCAAACAAACGAATGAGAAGTGTTACCAATTACTTTCTAGGTAAGTAATAATATTGTTTAAATTTGTTATCCCGTGGGTTATCACGAGATCCAAAGATATATTATACTAAGTACAGACACAACAAGGATACAATGCTAGTAAAATAATATTATTTATATAAAAATAAAAGTAATTTACTAACATGTATCTTATATGAATCGTATTTCGTATTTTTTAATTACTTTCAGTGCTAAAAAAGAAATGCTGTCATTTTATAGTAAGCTATTTGTAACCTGTAGTAGTTTGTACCTAATTTCCCGATTGTTTAAAACATTTTTTTTGTTCATAATGATATATTGAATCTAACGCTTTATATAAGTTTTAATCAAAATGGTTAAAAAATAATAAAGCATAAGAAAACCAAAATCGATGAGTGCCAGTTTAACACGGATTTATTTTCTATGACAAAAAAAAACATTTAAATATTTTTGATGGTTATGAATTTATGTGTATTTTATATTGGTATGAAATTATGTGAGTGTGTGTAGCGACCTCCCGCTATTCATCAAGAGAAATGGCGTCACCGTATTTTGAAACGCGCTATCGGAGTTTTCTCTTCAACATCGCTTATATACAAGTTCCGAACAGAGACTGTCGGAGCACGGCCGCTCCCCAGGCATGATCACCTAGCATGGCTGGCGATCTCTCTTTGCTAAAGTGTGGATGGAAATTGTTTACATGTGTGCAACTAAAGTACATACATACGAGAAATCGTCAATAAGCATTATAGAGTCACGTGCAAGAGAAGATCGAAAATATTAAACACGTACACGACGCACGCTTTCTACACTCAGAGCCCCACACTAGGATTTTCTCCTGTGTCGCGGGTGGCATGAACACACAAAGACGAATACACAAACACCCAGACCCAGAACAGAAATTTAAACTCAGCATTCATATTTCTGTCTGGCCGGGACTCGAAACCAGGACCCCCTGCGCGTCAGACCGGTATGGTTACCGCTCGGCCACGCGGATCGTCAAATTAAGTTATCTACTCGTAATTATTCGTTGATAAATATTAAATAGTTTGGTAAAAAATGTCAGACAGGACCTTTCTAGTTTCATGTCTTAGAGCGCTATTTTTACTTAGTCGGGTTTTAATTTCCGAACTTATTTTTTATTGTTCATTCTGAAAAGCTCCTCCGCTTCTGTACAAGACTGGATGCTTGAAAAATATTATTTGTATAAACATTAAAAATACAAATACAAAATGGTTCAGTATTTTTTTAATTAAATTCAAAATATCTATAGAAGAAAATTCTTTGATAGACGGTAGTCTTTCATGCTTGTATAACAAAGCACAGAAGCTTAAGGTAGAATTCAAGTATGCTGAAAATATAATAATGGGTACACGTTATACGTAAGCAGATAACATATCAGTTTTTATGTTTCTCATTTAATTATTGTTAAATTGATTAAGGTTATTGAGGCATGCTGTAGGCTATATAATATCACGCTATATTAGTTTTTTTTTCTTATGTAATATCTGGTGAAACCGCGGGGAACAACTTGTATTTCATGAGTATCGAAACATGATGCAATCCACATGTTAAATGGCCACTTTCGCCGATTCACAATTGAGAATTACACCAAAATAAGATTAAAATTCTACCCGAAGTCGTGAATATACATTGCTATTTGTAATGTCTAAGTTGGAACGCCTCGGATTAGTATGTCTCCCGTACCCTTCAAACTAGAACAGAACAGCGCCTAACACAATAAGGGAGATAAATTTACGAGCAAGCAGCCCACCTTATGGTAAGTGGTTACTGCCGCCCATGGACATTTATAAGCAACTTCACATAGAACAGGGGTTCTATATGAGGTCGACCAGAGATGCGTTGCTACTCCCGAGGACTGAGATGGTCGCGTCATATAAAAATAAGCCGGCAACCACACCGTTCAACCGAAACGCAAGAACTACTTTACGCTAGAAATAGGTGTGCATCACATCACATTGCAGTAAAAGCCATAAAAAACCATTGGCAAATATTTCACATGTACGGCTTATTTCACACTCAATATCCCTCATTTTGTAGAGCCAGTCTCCCGTGAAATAGGACTATAACTCGAAAATACCAGACAGCCATAATAATGCACTTAACCGTTAGAAACTTGTACGTATTTCAAATTGGTTGTTTACAGCAATTACCCTTTAATACGTATATGTTAGTAGATACTGAGATAAATCTCATTAAAGTTAACTGGTCTATTTTAGCGTAAAACTGTGGTTATCATTCAGTTAACTTAATTTACTCAAACTTATTGAAACTCTGAAATTAAAAAAAAAATGTTTAGTTTGATTACCTATCACTCATCTGATTACAAATGTTGTAGAAACCATGTATTCGGCTAGGTTGTTACTAAAAACACGAGAATGGTTTAAATACTTTAAAGGTAAAACTCCAGGTCATTATACCTTTAAAATATTTAGTAAGAAAAAAGCTACGAAACTTTCTTTACTACGAACCTTTCTTCCGCTGGGAAAATGCTGAACCTTTCAGCATTTTCCCAGCGGAACTGTACGGTGAATATTGTTCCTCGGAGTAACGGATAGCAAACATATTAAAATACACAGGAAAGAAATATCTCAACATAAAACTTTTACAGACACAGAGTGCAACTATCGTGTATTCCCGGGTTCGATCACCGGCCTGACAGATATGTGAATGATGACTTTAGAGAGTCAAAAGCTGGGTCTTATGTAACCTAGACCTAAAACCCTTAAACTACAAAAAAAATCAATTTAAAAAATATGCTCTACTCTAAATAAAACTTTGACATTGATTATGAATCTTTAAATTTCTGAAATTGTAGATGGAACAGCAGCAAAATTGCTTATGAAAAATGCGTAAATCCATTTTGCTGAGTGGCGGAGAATCAAAAGTCAAAGATGGCCATTTCGAGTCAATTACCAACATTACAATAAATGTATACTTGTAAAATTTATTACGATTACTTGTAAAATATCGTAAAAATATATGCTTTTTTATTTGTAACGGAGCTTACGAGGCAGGACTAGGAATTTGGCGGCTTACAAAAAAGGTCACCAAGACAAGTCTCTGTTTGTACATTTATTTGATTTTAACGTCTGAAAGGAAAACGGACGAGGGAAATTTAGGCATTATTTTCTCGCATTATAAAGAATGCTACTGACCGTGGGAAGAGGGTCGCACGCCGCAGGTTGTCGACCCCTGGGTAAAGCAATGTTGACAATGTATATGATTAAAAAATTCTTGTTAAAATATCTGTATTTCGTGTACTGACATGACATGACTTTTTTAAATTAAATAATTTGTTCACTGTATTTCTTCAGTTTATTCACACCCTGGTATTATTTATAAATGCTTAGTTTTACATTTCATTATTAAAAAGTCGCCTCAAAAATCTTCTATAGAGTTTTATTATACTCGATTTGTTTTGATTAAACTTCCGAAGAATAATTATGCGTACTTATTCATCATTTTTACTTGACTGCGTCAAAACGAGCGTAATTATTTTCAACTAGTAACTTGTAATAGAGCAGTTAACAAATGTTAAAGAAAAAACGACTAAGATTATATTTTCCTCCAGCTTTTTACCCGACTGTGTCAGAAGGACCTTAATGTTTTTCGAGCGTATGTATGTATGTATGTTTTTATGTATATCCATTTCTTTGGCAAACGGCTTGACGGATTGTGTGTATGACATATCATTAGAATCATCTCAGTTTGCATAATGACATTTGCATAATGGCTTTAATATAGTCTAATATTATATTTTTTAAAAGTGGTGCCTGGAAATAGAGGAAAATGGGGGGAGACGATTTTTTTTACTATGACAATATGGTTATCAAATGAAAGCAAATAAATAGACCTATCTAAAAATATATATTCTGTAATATTTTTATGCTTGATTACTTTGACAAAGACTCATATAAGCGTTAAATTACACACACACACGCCTTCTACACTCATAGCCCCACACTAGGATTTTCTCCTGTGTCGTGGGTGCCATGGACACACA
>DWNE01006064.1:0-13392 GCA_018249875.1 Cecropterus toxeus | reverse complement strand
AAAATAGGCCTATGAAAAATAAAAATAAAGACAGTCGGCTCACTTATATTTGAGGCGACCATCTCAGTTCTCAGGAGTAGCAACGCATCTGTTGTCGACTTCATATAGAACCCCTGTTCTATACGAAGTTACTTACAAATGTCCATGGGCGGCTGTAACCACTTACCATCAGGTGGGCTGCTTGCTCGTTTGCTACTTCATATTAATAAAAAAAGTCATTTTTTATATTTCAATTCCACTTATTAGATACAACACCTCAAAAAGCTTTTGACTAATATGGAAATTACGTTACACCCACATCAAAATACCGGCTATTGTTTTAAACGTTTGAAGGAGAGACTAAAAATACTTAATATTACAAAATAATTATGAAATTATTATTAAATATTAATGAAAATTGACATTTCTGTTTAGATTTTGTTTAATTGGTGCATAATACCCAATAAATATTTAACTGGTAGCTTATTATACTAATAAGGTGTATTAGGATCGCAGAATATGAATGATTTACTGGTAGATACTGCTAATCCATAATATAATGGATCGAATTTATTAATCGCTTTCTACGAAATCCTCAGAAATGCAAAGAAGTAGTAGTTCAGGTTATTTAATTTTTCTATTGTTATAAAATACTTACATTTAAAATTGCCTATAATAATATTTGTATTACGGAAAAAAGCGTACTTTAGAATTTACTTAAATACTAAAACGATGATTATAGTCCCGAGAGCATTAGTAAATCCTCTTTACTTAGAGACCCGTCCAGGAATCCTCCCTTAGGATTCTCTTTCGTACAATAGAGTGCTATAAATGAATGAGTAAGTTTTGAAATAAGCTTATTTTACTTAATGCGGTAAGTTTGTTTTAAATTATTGAAACTTTGTAGCATTGTAATTATTTAGTTGTTTATTTTGGAATACTAACGTACGTAGTATATTTTATACGATAGGTTTTATTATCAATTTTTTTTAGAAAATTTAAATTCACACGACTGGACTATATTAGTTATAAATTATAGAAAGCAAAAATGTAAAGAAAGTTGGATATCTATATAGAGATACTTATACAATTTAAATGTGCTGTCATAAAGTTAAGAAGAGAGAAATGTTCTTGAAAACTCAGATTAAGCTTACAGTTTTTATATTTAAAGAGCCAAGTTGTACTGACAGCCAAGTTTCTTTGCCATCTGTCAGTTGAAAATTACTTATCGGGTATAGCTTAATAAAGAAAAACTTTTAATGCATTTCCTCTTGTGCAATGATTTATACGTCAGTATGTTTTCACAATATTACTAAAGTGGCAAGAACACCACTGCTAGCCTGAAGTCTAGAAAACGAGGTGTTCCGCTTAACTACTCTGAAAAACCCCTGTACCTATGACCAATGTCAAGATTCTCCTATTTTATTCGTAATTTGTGTTCAACATGTAACAGTTCAACTTGTAACAAAATAGAATGCCTTAAAAATAGAACAAATTTTAACTACATATCGCAAAAAAGAAGCATATTTTTTACACTCACTGCAGCATTAGTAATGCTGCAGTAAGTGTAAGAAATATGCTTCTTAGCTAAACTTAACTAAGCTAGTAATATTTGTTAAAATTTCAATTTAAGTATGTATAAATATTAAATTGCGAAATGTTATTGTGACAAAATCCTAGTGTGGGGCTATAAGTGTAGAAAACGTTTTATTCTTGATAATTTCCTACTTTTGCTTTAAGATTGATCCCGGGGACCAAGTAGGCATCGTTCAATTCATTGGTTTCAAGTGCTTGGCATTTTGCCGACAAGCTCGGGTCTACGTGTGTCACGTGGTACACGAAACGATTGTAGACCCGATTAAACCTCCGCAGACAAATTGAAGCTATTCCCGAATCAAACAGAATAAATTATCAATTTATTCGAACCAGCAATCGTATTGCCAGAGTAATCGGGAACTTTGTGGATTTTACATTTTGTGATTTTAATTAAATTATGTCGGCAATGATGGTTATTTTACGAATACCTATACGCAAATCATTTATAAATTATATTATTAAAATTGATTATCTATGAAATCGCATTGAATCTATCAATGGTATCAGTGTGAAAATAATTAAAAATATATATTTGTAATACTCCGTTTCAAAAAGCATTCAATCGTACACGAAGGGTTCCGTACCATTATCTATACAAAACGGCAATAAAACACGTTTGTTTCATGGGAGTCGCTCTACATTATTTATTACATTCTGTTTTTAATTTAGTAATGTAAATGTTGTTATAGCGTCAACAGAAATAAATCTGTGAAAATTTCAATTCTCTAGTTATCACAGTTCATGAGACTATACAGCCTGGTGACATATAGACGGACAGACAGACAGCGGAGTCTTAGTAATAGAGGTCCGTTTTACCCTCTGGGTATGAAACCCTAAAAAAGGAGGATTTATGTTTTTTATTTGTCGTCCCAGTCTCCATATTTACTATTGATAAAATATGAAGATGATAAACGAGCATGACCTGACAGTAATTGGCCACTGAAGCTTTCTGTATGCGTCAATGGTCAATTACCGTCAGGTCATCTGTTGTCATCTCCAGACGCGATTACAGTCTTAGCTGAGATTAACCACTGACACTTTACAACTGGGAACTGAGTTGGATTGTCTTGGATAAGTAAGTTTTCTTTTTCATATTCTTCAGAACATAACAACACCGCTTAACACGTTATAAGGCAAAAAAAAGATGTCTGTAGTGTCTCCCGAGTCGAACCACAAAGGGTTTCAGGAACTTCAACTTACCTTCACTTCCCTTCGCCAACATAAAAATATACTAAACTACGAGTCTTTTTCCAGTGTTGATAAAAGTTGCTTTGTTGAGTTAGTTTAGGAAAAAAAGTACTGTTAAACCCCGCTTTAATTATAAAAGAGTAATTTAACGTCTTGTTAATTAGTCACGAGAACGACTACTACTTATATTTCATTTTTATTAGATGGATATTTTGTACGCTAATGTATGATTACGTATGATTCACGTTTCTGCGTGCAGTACGCTGCTTCCATCCTTTTGTTATTGCGGTTCATACGCGGATTTTTATACGAGGTTAAACGATTTAAAACTACGCCGAAAATCAATCTGTCTTCAAAGACTACAGAATTCTCTCGAAAAATCGATTACTTTAACAGCGCTGGGTGTAAAACGAATTTGTTGTTGTAGATAAAATTAAAAGCAAAGTAACATTACATTGAACATTCATTTTAATCGTTCAAATTGACGCTACTTTTGATTTATTTATTGCTATTGTACTGATGTATCTATGAAGACTTACTATAATATTTCATAAGTAAATAATGACTTCAATTTTGATTAGGCCTTTCCCGCGATCTGGGGGCACGGTAGTGCCCCCGCCCAGTCGAGTGCGGAGCAAACATTGCCGTACCATCCTCTACTGGAACCATTTCGTCACATTTTCAGGCTCCTATTTGTCACATACTTAAAATCTGAAATTTCAAGTCTGTAGGTCATTTAGTTCCAAAGGTAAGCGAAAGCAAAGTTTAATTGTTTAATTGTCCGCGTATTGACTCTCAACATTTACTGGATAAGACTTAACACTCAACATTCTTTATATATTAAATGTGGATTCAAGTCAACGGCCAAGTCACACAACATTAACTATAATAATAAAGAAATCGCAGTAAGTAACTTAGACTTGGCACGACTTTGTCTAGATTTCTTTACTTTTTAAAGATAAACAAGCAGCTCCATCGAGACTTGGCTAGTTTTTTAAGAATGTTTTTGGTGGGTAATGTATACTGATGGATACTGATGCATTTTAAAGTTTGTTATCAACTTGTAACGGGTCCAAAAAACGTACCCTTATAAAGATGACACTTTAAAAAAATCTTATCTACTTATAAATCAATCTTAACAACTTTTAGTGTTTAGAAATATAATAAATACAAAAGAAAACGCCGATTGAAAACAAAAATTCATCGATGTCAATTGATCTCTTGTTCAAATATACTCGTTCGTATATATGTCATCACGATAACCCTTGAAAGAGTTGATTGATTGGGTATTTTATTAGTTCCAAATACACGAGAACTGAACACCATTGGCGTAAAACTGATACTTCATGTATACTATTTAATAGTTAGTTTTAAGTAGTTAAGTAATCATGTAAATCGTTAAGTAAGTAAGCTAAGCATGTAAATCGTTAATTGTCATCGTTAATCATATCGTGTTTTGTATAAATTTTCATAACGTTGGGTTTTGCGTGACAAATTACGTGTATAAAATCAGGATCAGGAGATAATATAAATTATAATTTGGATTTGTGAGAAGTTAAATATAAATATATAAAGTACAACTTTTTTGTGTTTAGTCAAATGTTTGTTTAACCACTTTTTTATTTGTAAATATGCACTTACTCTCGAGTTTTTCCCTGAAAACACGTTCGTTATGAGTGTGAATAACACGCTATGGGCAATAAAGACGCCTGAAAATATTTTAGACATTTGACGGTTACGAGCCGAAACCGGGACACATTTTACATACGAATGTATGTCATTACAATAAATCACGGAAACAGAATTAATTAAGCATTTCGGCTTCGGCGGTAAGGTGCCGTGCATTACTTTGAGAATATTATACAAAGTAACTTTTTCCCTCGTAAGCGTAAGAAAAATTGTTAAACCTTCCGATTTTGCTACATATAAAGACATGTTACTATTGTTGCTACTTATTTTACATTTTATATCACTAATAACACAACGTTGCGGAAAATTAGGGAACGCACACTAACCACGTGACCATTTCGGAGGGGGGGGGGGGTTTCCAAAATTTCACTTTTGGTCACAGGCAAGGGGATCGGTTTTAAGTTACTCGTTACGTTGTCAATAAAGGAGAGTTCGCGCTTTTTTAAGAATATTCAAATATGGCTCGCCACTTTTAACTTTCTGGCTGCAAAAAATGATTGAAAACCGTATTTAAGATTTACCTACTATTTGAAAACTGGAGGGAGAGGGGGGTGTACTTATATACCAATTACCTTATGCCGTTAAACACTGTAACAAATTAGTACATCATGATACACCTATCCGCAACTAAGTAACTAATATGTAAAAAATAAGTAACAAGTACTATAATATTCATGCAATCAGCTTCTTCTCCACTTATAGAAGCAATATGTTTCTATTTGCTATAACTTGGTCATGTCGCGTTTTAACTACATCAACCTGTCCACCAAACGAGTATTAAAGATAGGGCGACGTTTCAATATAAGCCTTAATAAAACTAAGTGTTCAGTGACTTTGCTGGCTCAATCCATATAGTTACGTAAGTTATTTTGCTTAAACAAACATTATAACATATAAATACTCGTTTAGGTAAAAGTGTTTACGCTCGAACCTCTACGAAATTGGCTGTGGGACACTCAACTGGTTTTATTCTTATTGCCCGAAAGCTCTAGATTGTTATGCTTACAGTATCGATTTTTATTGTAAACAGAATCGTTCTATATAATGTCAATGAATTTAAGAACAGGTAAGTTCGACGAAAAATAACATTCTCAAAAATAGTTTTCCAAATAAAAAATACTGATATGTAAATTGGCAATTATTTTAATTGGGCATACTCAAGAGGGCTATATTAAAATATGATGATATAATTATGTACACAGAAAATATTTTATGTAAATAAACATATGAATACAAGTAAGCCTCACGTTAATGATACAAAAATGATGAATATGATATATTATGAGTAAGTATGAAGTTTAGTATTGAAAATTCTTACGAAATACACCGACATCGTAAACCTAATACAGTTAATGCCATAAAATGGCCAAAAATATGAACTACGTAAAATAAATAGCAGTGTTACTGAATGCATATGAAAGTTATATTTCGATCCAGCTCTACCATGCTATTTTAGCATGCACACTACGTGTGAAATGTCAGTGTAATTGATCAGCGAAACCATTCAACCAAGCACTATTATTTCCGCGAGCCTAGGCCAACGCCGCACAAATAAACTTTCCACGAGATTATGTAACACTTTACGAATATAAGGAGTAGAAAATTCTATAAAAGAATTTTAAAATATTTGCAGTAGCCATTTGCTTTGATGTTTTCTTAAAAAATAATTAATTAATGAATATTTTGACCCTATATGTAATAAATAAGTAAAATAAGTAAACATTTGGCGTTACCATTAGGTAACACTAGGAATACCTAATTGTGAAAACTAAAGTGGATAATGTTACAACTAGAGTTTATTTTTGATATTTCGATCCATTTTCATGGATCGTGATCACGGCGAAACTAGGGAAAAATATAAAAAAACGCATATCGTGAGTACCCGTAACATAATAAAATGTTTCAATTCCGCGATAATATCAGTCGAAAATCATATGTTATAGCTAAAAGCAATAAATATATAAATATAACGGATCTAAAAATGGGTTTCCATGTAGGAGGTAGGTAACAGTCTTCGCACGAATTGAGTACCTATCTCGGCTTAGAACATTGTTTTTAGGCAGTATAATAATATGTATGATGTAGGTTTCTAAAAATATGCCACAACACACTCGTGTGCTATTTTCATAAAAGTCCGCTTTTCAAGTTATTATTGCGATGAACGTTGAAACATCATAACGAAGTTTCTCTCAAAATAAAAACCCCTAACCAGCGGTTTGTTTAGATACCTACTTAGCGACATTTATGGCATGTCTGAATATTTGTATGTGTTAAAAAAGTTCAACCTAAACCATAAAATGTTATTTATTTACGAGGCGTCCTATTTTCAATTCACAAATAAAAAATAAAGACGAAAATGTAGGAGTCGTATGTGTGGCCTGAAAGTGTCATAAATATTTCATTTTCAAACATAGGATTTTAATACAAGATTTCAATCTGTAGTTTAATTTTTTATGCAATATGGGATTTTCCAATTATTTTCATTTTTTGTTTTTCTATTATTCTGTATAATAAAGTCACGTCGTGCCAAACAAAATATTACTGAATAGGTAAAAAAGATAAATGCTTAACAGGTTTCGTTGGTGCCTATATGTATTAGATGTTTTGGTAATTTATAAAAAAATGAAAGTTTTGATATATAACGTTCTTTATATAGACTAAAGTATGTAAAATATGTAATATGTTTAATATATCTTAATTGCATACAGATAAATTGTCCTTAAAACTCGAGATAGTGAACTTTGAAAAATATCCATTATTTTTCGTATTACATCTTATTAAATTATTATTTAGCTGGAATATATTTTCATAGACGTAGGTACGCCTGGTTTTAGACGTGGCAATGCTTGCATTTATTGATTTTTACGCCATTGGAACAATGTATCGAACAAAACTAAGCGGGCTGCGGTGTTAGTTCAATTTAGTTCGTAGCTGGCATGTAGCATGGCGCATATTTAGTTACTGCCGCAATCTTGTATTTTACATCATAAATCATGCATATTTCTTGCACGTAAACGATGTTTCATATCTGTCAGGCGTCGTGCAACGGCTCTTTTTTGTTACAAAGCCATATACTTATTAACCTTGGATATACCTAAATATATTAAATCTGAAGTATATTCAGTTTTACAAAAAACGTGGTCGACAGATTGAAGGAACAAAATGAATGAAATACTACGTAAATGAAAACTAAAGCCGGAAATTGAATCAAAAGTGCTACAAAGCATCTGTTTAGCAATATTAAACATTCGTCACGATTTTCCGAGTACTCCCGTTATGAAACGTTTGCTCCAGCGATGTCTTTAATTGTATTGTACACGTTCCTTTGATATTGCACCTCCAGCTTTGAGTAGGTTTCGAGTAACAAAATGTAATACATAGAAGAAAAATATTTAAAATAACAAGTTTCTTAATATAGAATCTAATGATACTACGTATTTAGATGTAGCGCTTGTAGGTGTACATAGACATGTGATACGCCGATAGGTGTTTAATAAGGCTTTAAAAAAAAACGCGCTTTCTACACTCATGGCCCCATTTTCTCCTCTTTCGTGGGTGCCATGGACACACAAAGACGAAAACACAAACACCCTGACCCAGAACAGAAATCATCTAAAATCATCATTCATATTTCTGTCTGGTCGGGAATCGAATCCGGGACGCGTCAGACCGGTATGGTGACCGCTCAACGAGACAACAGAAACAGTCCCTTAGGACCCAAAACCCTTAAGTTAATCTTATCTGCACAATTAAAGTTTTGGCAACCCCGTCATAAATGTTACGTGAAATATAAAAAAAAACTACATGATAAACAATTTCGAAATAGGCGTGCTTTCTACAACAACTTGTAACAAGATAAATTGACTCTTAACATGAACATAGTATAAATTTGTTATAAATGATGTAACTTAATGAAATGTATAATAGTTTTATTTAACAATTATAACAACGGTAATGATTCCATTTATACCATTAAAACGGTGAAGCTAATAAGGTTTCAAAGCAATCAATCCGATAAGTAATTATGTAACAATGCTTTATGTTATAATATAATTTACATTATATTAAGCTAGGTTGCCAGGTTGTTTGGCGGCTCAGGAGTACCAACGCATCTGTGATCGACTTCAGATAGAACATCTGTTCTGTATGAATTTGCTTACAGATGTCCATGGGTGACAGCGACCACATAACATCAGGTGGATTGCATGCTCATTTTCTACTTCAGTCTGATAAAAAAAGGGTATGATTCGGGTAGGTAGCTCAATTATATCTATTTCTAGTGTGAAGCAGTTCTTGCGTTTCGGTGGAAATGTAGTTGCCGGATCACCTAAATATGACGCAACTATTCTAGTCCTCGGGAGTCGTAACGCATCAATAGTTTCTTCAGATGGAACCCCTGGTGTCAGAAGCTGCTTACAGAAATCCATGGGCGGCAGTAATCACTTACGATAAGGTATACTGCATGTTTCCTATTCAAATTTCATAATAATAAATTATATCCGATGGCCAACGTACAACATTAGTTTATAGCTAACTTTAGTAATGAAGTCATAAAATGTACCCATACTGTATTGATATTCTTACGTATTACTTATACAAATTAATAAAATTGAAGCATATTCATGTTCCTACTGTGCTTTTTATGCCCGGATATTAAGCAAAAATTTATTTTGTAAGTAAGACATTTAATAAAGGATAGAAACTATTGACTATCTTGTATGGTTGTAATATTAGATATTGGCAATATAAACGTAGCAAACGAAAATGCAATTCATCTGGCGGTACTCTTACCATCTGCCACTGAAGCCTGTAGCTCGGCAACAGATACAATTCTATCTCTGAGCAGTAAGTTGGAATGTTCCTTACTTGCCACATTTTTCAATGCCGTAGTCAGAAAAGCTTTTGTCAAAATGTACATAAACTGATTCAAAACAAAAATCTATTCCACGGATTTCTTTAATACCCTAGGTACTATATTATAAAATAATACAGACAATTTGAGAACTCCTCCTCCTCCTCCTTTTTTAAAGTCGGTTAAAATACATCAATATTGTTTGGAGTAGTTGATTTACTGTTTAATCAAGCTGGTTAGATTGCTTGGTTTATGGAAGAATAATTTTATCGGTTGATTTATTTTAGAATCAAATTCTGCAAAGCGTGAATTTCACAGCTGTCCGCGAATGCAATAAAAATACTCTGTGATCATGCCAGTGTGTATTTTTGCAATACGGTTGACAGAACATACACTCGTAACGGTTTTAGTTTGGTTGTATTCTATATTTTCAATATTTCTCCAACGGTATTGGCTTAAAAATATTTGCAAATATGAATGTGAAAAAGTTAATACTTATTTATTTATATAATGAAAAATTATAATTAATAATCTTCTAGTTATCAATTACAACTAAAAATATACGTATAAATATAAATTATGAAATTTATATTTGGGTATGGATATGACAAAAATAACATTTTTATAGTATTCTGTAGAATATGAAATAATTTATAAATAGTAAAAGTGTTATTCTTTGCATTTACTTATTTTACATCAAGATATGTTTCAAATTTTATTTAGATTCAGTTGAAATATATGAACGGTTTGCAGGCAAACTCGCGCACGTAAGTGTCTCATCAAAATGCTTAGAATATGAAACTTTAAATAAACGCCAGGTACCAGGTTCTCTGTGCGGTTTTTGTCATGGCATACAGTTTGGTTCACGTAATTATTGCCACGAACGTGCAAAATATACTCGTAGAATGACATTATTTCCGGAGCGCTACGGTTGTCACGAGAGGGGCAAAACAAGCTCTTCAAAGCCGGCGATGCATTGATATTCCTCTGGTGTTGCAAATACAAAAGCGATGGAGAATGCTTTCAATCGAGCAGGCCATATGTCTTACTGCTAGGTGAAAGTGTATAACGAATACAGGTGATAGAACCAATGTAGTTCGACCGGGGAAGTACCACCGCCACACCTATTTCTGGCCTGAAGCAGTTCTTGCGTTTCGGTGGAAGGCCACACCCTTCCACCTTGCCGGCTCACTTTTATATGAGGCAACCATCCCAGTCCTCGGGAGTAGCAACGCACCTGTGATAGACTTCATATCATGAACCCCTGTTCCATATAATAATTCACATGCAGCATTGAAATCGTCCGCAACATAAATACATACAACCGAAGCTAATAAAAGCGAGTTAAAAAGGGTTTCACGTAGATGTATCTATCCCAGACTCTCCCAGACTATCCCTCATTAACTCTTGCCCAATTAGAAAAAAAACGCAATTACTTTAAAACAAATGTAAGCTGAATTATTTATTATTTTGGTAAAAATATAAATTCTTCTTTGCCTTACGTTGTACATGAAACTATTTTATTTATATAAAAAATGTTAGAAAACTAAAGTAAAATTGGCTGTTAATTGAATTTTACATTAAATTAAATAAACAGTGAATTTAACTTTTTTATAATATATTTTAATATTCCAACATTTATCTGTTTTTGTAGTGAACGAGATGAACATTTTAGGTCCACTGTCCATCTTACTTATCTCTAAAGGTCAACTTTACACACGTAAGAAAACTATCAGACACAAGCCTGACCTACATAAGTTTCCTCACGAAGTTTTTCCGTCAACGACAAAGTAAATAGACTACTGAGTAAAAGTATTTTGACATTTCTTATAAATAAAATACATTTCTTTACTAAAACTTGGAAAGCCTATTTATATCTAAGAATTTAATAATTGAACCATTCGGATTCAGACTGAAATTACAACACAACTGAATAACAATCACTGATTACTAGCACTGTTATACAGACAGATTTATAAACTCATCTATCACGTCGATGCCATTTAAGAACATACTTTAAACTCATTTTTAATTAATTATGATGGATGAAGGACAGTGATGTAGTAGATGTTGTATAATTATGCAGAAATGTGGTATTAATTCATAATGATACATGTGGAAACTTTGTTAATTATTCTACAAAACCCTTTCGAAATAGAAGGGGTTTTATACAATAAGTAACTAATAATGATAACTTTATTTCGAATGTTATATGTAAAATCAGTAACAATACAATAAATTTTCGTAATAAGTCAATACATTCACAAATAAATACAATTATTGACATTATGTTGTGTATTTTAGAAGTTTTACCACCACTTTTATTTCACCACAAGAGTTTTACGTCTATTACTACCACGCGTCAAAGTTAATTGTCAAATTTATCTCCTCTTTTTGTCACCTACTTCACTTTTGTAACCTATTTTTTTCCATCTCTATCTGTATATAGAGCCATAAAAACCTCGACAATTTAGGTGCCGAATTTCGTGCCGATCTGATAAGACCAATCATCGAAGTTCACTGCCGAAAGATCCAGGACTGAAGTCGTCTTTCCTCAATTTATCGACTTATAAGGAGATATTTTAGGTTATCTACTTTCAACATTTTTGTCAGTAAATTATAACAGTTGCCTACACAAAGTTGTAGTAGAATACGGCGTAAGAACGCAAGGTGCGCAAAAATTTCCACAAATGGTATCGGAATTCAATTTATCGTGAACCGATGGTATTTATAGTAGTTTTATGTGCTGGGGCAGCGGCTCAGGAGATTTACTATAAGTACGGCTTATCTTCTTGCTATCGTATTTGGGCGGCTAACGGGTGTTGGGGGACCAATATCTGTACTTGAGGAAACTGCAATACTGGATAGTTCTGATTTTACAAAACGCTGATAAGTACTTTTATCTTGTTAGTGTTTTTGTTTATCTATCATTACCATCGGCATCCAGGAGAGGGGTCTCGTGTTAAAGGGAGAAAAGTGCAGACTGGTAGACTACGAGTATATACACCTTGAAACTTTTTGATAAGTTTTTAACAGTATCATGCTGAAAATTAATCAAATTATTGTATTCATCACAATACTGTATTTGCTTACATTCGGACACCCAATTAAAAATATGTAAGTAAATAATAAATATACCCACATAAGCATTAGTAATTGAAACTGTGAATAAAATGGAAAATTAGAAATGGAATCAGCTGCCAATATGGTGTAATTTCCTTGGATATTAATAACATGAACTTTAATTAGGTATGTCGGTTGTTTGAAACGCGATGTCAAAGCCTCGCATACCGAAGCGGCTGCGTTTTGCTATCGATCATAATAGACCAATTAGAACGACTACTGAAGCTTTAATTTGTGTTTTAACATAGTACCATGGCACCCTTTAGCGTACATTTATGTTAATTGACATTTTTTCTTCAAATATTGAAGTAGCAAATGAGAATACAGTCCACCTCATAATAAGAGGACACCACCGCCCATGGCTATCTGTTATCAACCTCAGGTAGGATCGACGTTTTACCTGAGGTTGGCCGCAGATGCCTTGCTACTCCTGAGGACCAAGCTGGAATGTCTTGGATAAGTATGTCTGCTTTTCACTACACCTGTAAAACCGGCGATGCATTGGCGACTCCTCTGGTGTTGCAAATGTCTATAGGCGACGGTGACTACTTTCCATCAGGTGGCTCGTCTGCCTTATCGTTAGGAACAACTATAAAAAAAACACTTTATACTAAAATATTTAATTCTTTCTTCCTTTCTTTCCTTCATAATAAAATACAACAGCGCCGAACACTGTTATTAGGCAGAAATAAGTAAGGCGGTGGTGACTCCGGTTGAATCAAAAAGGGACCATCACCTTTAAAACCAACTGTAGTAATATCACCATAATACCTATTAGTAGCATATAATAGTTTATGAAGCACTGCTGTCTATTTCATTTAAGGATTTAAGTCATACGAGTATTTATTTTTAGTTACATATTTTTTATTTTGTTAAATTAAACATATATAAAACCAAATTATATTTGTTTATTAGGAACCATATGTTACATAAACTAATCATCCTCTTATTATTTGGTCATTCAG
>DWNE01006063.1:0-13392 GCA_018249875.1 Cecropterus toxeus | reverse complement strand
CATGTATATATTTATATGCATTTGGTAAAAAAATGTTATTTTGATATTACAAACAGACACTTCAATTTTATTTATATATATAGATTTCGACAAGTAAGACAAGACGAGAAAAAGCGAATTAAAAAGTAATAGCAAATGATTACTTAAATTGCCTTTTATAAGAGAAATGTCGATCACTATAATGCTTAACCTAAGACAATTAGGGATGTAATTGTACAACATTAAAAAAAAGAAGTACGCGCAGGCAATATTTAATAACAAAATTAACAGCAAAAATTAAAACATCGTCGTAAAGTATAATGAATAAGAGACAGTTTCTACCTCATTGCGGTAATTTCGTCAAAGCATAGTTTTATGATACCCTGTCTGAATAGTAGAAAAGCAATATTCACAAGATATCATCACAGACAGCAATACCTTTTCTCATTAAGACAGCTTACATAAAAGATTTCATCTAGACTGAGAAAACATTTTAAATACAGTACCTCTATGAGATGAATAACGACAACTTTCAATTCACTCCCTGGATCCTGAAAAAAGAAGGTAAAGTGATAAGAATACCAGTATTAATTATAAAACGAAATTTTCTAATAACAATTTAAAATATAAGTTAGCCAACCAAAACCAATGTCAATAACTGTAAAAGTTTTCTTTATTTTGGTTTTTATGTAATAATATCTACATAACCTTTGCAGACTGTGTGGTGCCATCGCCTAATAGTTGAAGATGAGAAACTTACAAATATTGAAACATGTGAACGTTAATGTGAAAAAAAGATCGCGTGTTGAGTGAGGTGATTAAAACTATTTGAACTATCTCAAAAAATGCTATTGACAATTCAAGCTCCTTGAAATGTTAAAATCTTAAAGTAATAGACCTCTCTATGTGTAAAATATAGTAGAATACTATGAAGATTGAATACTTAATTTCAATATTGTGTACAAAGGAAACTTTCCTAAATTGTACCACCAAAGAAACAAACGCGCATCGGAATATGAGTTTTCGAATAATAGTAAATGAATGTAATTTTTGATATAATTTTGATAAACTTAGGATTGAAAACACATTTTAGAAAGAACTGAAAAAAGTATAGGTAATCTAGGTTCATCAAAGAATAATGTGGTAGAACTAGCGTGGTTTAACCGGGGAAATAGGTACCACAGGTATTATTTAGGCGAATTTTCCTTGTGTACTGACATAATTATCCTCCTATAAGGTACTCCTATACCTTTTACAAACTAAATAATTAAATCCTAACTAACTAATTTAATTGTGACGGTCGCAGTCATAAAAAAATGACTATAATTCTCTGATTCCCAAAGCTAGTCCAGTACATGTATGTATGTATCGACGTCCTATATAAATGTGGTCGATATATATACATATATATATATATATATATTTTTTTTTTTCCCATAAACATATGTGTAATTTCTCAACAAGGCATATATGGCCAGATATGAAAGTATAAATAAAGAATGCGAAAAATGTGGAAAACCATAACAGAATACGAATTAAAAAGTAACCCTCATACTTTTAGGGTTGTTTTAAGTTTAGACGACAAAAATACGTATATATCATTAAGATACACATCCGAATGTTCATTAAAGTATATTTTGTGATTTATTTGACCACAGTGCCGAAGAGCGCTGTACAAACATTCAATGTTCGAATCCTTGTAATTTTTTAGTGTGGCGGACAAACATTTATTGAGGGTCGTTTCCTGTCTGTACATATGTAAAGATTCGTATGTAATAATAATACTCTTAGGAACAGGTCAATTAATAATACATTAATAAATTCTTATACTGATGTTCCAGACATCATTGTTTTCTGTTCTGATAAGATTTAAAAATAATTTGATTAATTTCTCGTTCATAAGTATTAAAATAAATCATTAAAATAAGTTAAAGTAGAATAATAATTATAAATATTTATACTTACTGCAAATTAATCCATTTCGTCTTAGTCAATTTACTTTTATGTGAAAAGTATTTAAATAAAAGTTGTCTATGCTGTCAGATACATAGTTCTGCGAGGTTGTTAATGTTTTACGAATAGCTCTGTGTATGTACATCCGTGTGGCGTACTAGAAACTTAGAGTAGCATCAATCTGTCCTCACCCGAGGACCACAAAACATTCGCTGCTAGTATCATGCACTGCTAGCGTCTTTTGCTGCAAGCATCTTTCGCTACTAACGTCTTTTGCTGCTAGCGTCTTTCGCTGCCAACGTCTTTCACTGCTAGCGTCTTTCGCTGCAAGCGGCACCGTTGAACAGTAAAACCTAATGTATGCGTTTTATAACTCAACGTCAACGCTTGCAACGCCCAGCGAATTTTGCGTAGCCCTTAAGTAATGGTGAAGTGGAGGCATAAGCAAACAGAAAACTGTGATAGCCTTAATCAATATATAAAAGACCGTATGTAAATAGATAACGGTTTTAACAATATACGTATGTTTAGTAATCTTGTACCAAAAGAGTATACCTAACATGTCTCGGGTTCGATTCCCGATGGATATATTTGTGTGTCAGGATTATATAATGTAATATAGATTGTAATATTATATAATGTTATATATACACCAATGTAGTGAAATGTGAAGTAGGTGCGTGAAGCGTAAAACAGTTCTTGCATTTCAGTAGAAGGGTGTGACTAGGATGTGCAAAGTTACTCCTGAGGACTAGGTCGTTTGAGGGGAACATCCTAGTCCTCAGGAGTAGCTTTGCACTTGTGATCGACTTCATATAGAACACCTGTTCTATATGAAGTTGCTTACAGATGTCCATGGGCGGCAGTGACCACTTACCATCAGGTGAACTGCATGCTCGTTTGCTACTTCACTAGATTATAATTATGGGTACGTTATATCTATGTGCCGGTGTACGCACAGAGAGCACCCCCAACCCCTATTTTCCTGTCGTTTTCGTTAGAGACGATTAGGGATGCAGGGATGCAAGCACAACTTTGCGCTATTAAATAATAATACATTTACCTTTTACATATCTGGTGAAAATATTTGCAACTAACTGAAATATATATATAAAAAAAAAATAACAACAAAAATATGAATAAGGTTAGAGAAAAGGGTAACTTTAAATACTAAATTGTTAGATGACAATTATGTCAAAAGAACATTATCGATGTCTCGGTTCAATTCCTTCTTGTCTTTATTAATGCGGCCGACGTTAGCATTCTGCTTGTCTATATGCATAGGTCATTACTTTCTTAACTATATAATTATATATAATATGTTTGTTTGTGCTTGTAGCTTAAAATGACCTCATGATCTCTTCTAGGGTATGGCTTTGTAGAACGCGAATTAGAGATACAATCGTAATTTGTAACATATAAAAAATGAGATATTGTAACTATATTGACTGTGTAGTAGCACAAACTACGAGAAGAAAGAAATATCCTTAAAGTCGATTACATGAATTTATGAAATAGTAAACTTACGTTGCGTTTAGTCGTTACGTTAAGTCAATAAGTAGATTTAATCACAGCGCTAAATAACACTCATCCCTGTAGTTAAGGGATTAGAATAGGGCTGCGGTATCCCCTGCCTGTCGTATGAGGCGACTAAAATGGGCTTCTGGGGTTGCGGGCGGCAAGAGTGGGAGCTCAAACCGTCCAGCCAGGCAACCCCGGGAAGGACGGCAGTATGTGTGGTCACATACCGCCGTAAAGACCAGACGGTGCGGTGGGCCCAGCTGCTTACATGGGTAGACCCCGATGGGGCAACGCGCTCAGAGGACTCCGGTTGCGTTCCCTTGGAGATCCCGGAGTCCTCTTCGCAGCGCCGAGGTCGGCCACCGGGAAGGTTTTAGTGCGGTAAAAATCCCACATAACCCGGCGTTGCTCCCACGACGTCCGGTACCTTTTGAAGGTTTCCCCCTCGAAAACAAAAAAAGCACAACTTAACGCTGTCGAAATATCCTTGGACCGATTCCTTGAGATTACTTCGTGTGGCAGAGAAACGTGTTAAAGTAGTTTCCTGTCTTCATATAACCAAACATTTTTATAACTATAGTGTAAATTAACTAAGTAGGTTATGTTTTTACTCATACGGTAAAAAGCTCAGAAAAACGTAGGTTTAAGGCTTTTACTAAGACTTCGGTCTCCGTCTGTCCGTCTTTCTGACACCAGGCTGTACCTCATGATCGTAGTAACCGTGATAGATATAGAGCTGAAATTTTCAGATGATGCATTTCTTCTGCCGCCATAGCAACAAATACTAAAAACAGAATAAAATAAATATATAAGGCGGGGCTCCCATACAATAAATGTGATTATAGATAATGGTACGGAACCATCAGTACGTGAGTCGAACTCGAACTTGACCGGTTTTTCTAAAAGCTAATAAACTCTAAAATTCTCCTTATCACGAGGAAGCGAGCGGTATTTCAGACTGTTACGACAAAAACTCGGCGTTCTTGGCTGCCCTTAGTAAGAGTACATTGATTTCCTCAACACAATCGCCGTTAACAACTTCGCCCATTCATTGCATATTTATTGCAGTCATTCCTCGCAAAAGTTGCAATGTACATTGCAATCATAGGCGAAAAGGCGTCTTAGAGGATGACCGTTTTGAAGGAATCTAATCTAACTGTCTCTTTCCATGGGTTACGTAGAAAGTGTCGACCCGCGTGGTCCAGCGGTCACCATACCGGTCTGACGCGCAATGGATCCCGGGTTCGATTCCCGGCCAGACAGAAATATGAATGATGAGTTTAGATTTCTGTTCTGGGTCTGGGTGTTTGTGTGTCCATGGCATCCACGACACAGGAGAAAATCCTAATGTGGGGCTATGAGTGTAGAAGGCGTGTTTTTTTTTTTAAAGTACATTATTTAGTGTATATTAAAAGTATTGTACATAAATATAATATGAATAGTAGATGTAGGTATTAATAAGAATTAGTGTGTAATATAAATTTAGTAAGGTTGGGAAAACGGTTTTAAGAATATATTATTAGATAATGACATGCTGGTTGCGACGATGGTCCATTCAGGCGTAGCTTGGGATAGCGTTAAGTTTTGCGACCGCATTATGCACGCAAAGGAGGACGCCGACATGAACGCCCTTCGACGCGGTGTCCCCGTAACACTAGGACCAGAATAGGGCTACGGTATCCCCTGCCTGTCGTAAGAGGCGACTAAAAAGGGGCTTCCGGGGTTGCGGGCGGCAAAAGCTCGCCGTGGGAGCTCGAACCGACCAGCCAAACGACCCTGAGAAGGACGGAGGCAAGTGTGGTCGCATGCCGCCGTAAACACTAGAAGATACGGTGAACGCTAATGCTCACCGAAAACGAGACCGAAAGGTGCATCGCGTTTGCTGATTGCGTTCCACTGTAGATCTGGAGTCCTCTACACAGAGCTGAGGACGGGCACCGGGGGGAGGGGGCGGGAGTTAGTGTAGTAAAAATCCCACATAACCTGCGTCGCTCCCACGGCGTCGGGTTTGACGGTTTCCCCCTCGAGAACAAAAATAAAGTGGTGTTACAAAACATTCCATCGTTAGCTTAGCTTTATTCGTGTGACAGGCCAAGAGTGATCTAGCTCATGGATGCAAGATCGTTGGCTACTTAATAATATGTACTAATCATTAGTGTTAAAAAATATTGTTAAGTTAAAACTGTGCCAAAAGGCACTAATGAGTCTCAGGTTCGATTCCCGATGTATTTATTCGTGTGGCAGTAGAGCAATCCTGTCTGTATATATGTATATTATAATCAAGATGTATGTTGTTCATGCGAAACTCACAACTTAATGTATACAATTAGGAAATAATTAATACAACGATAAGTTTTTATACATTATTTGTGTATATACATTTTAGCCGAAGTTTACACAAAGTCGGTCTGATTCAATGAATACCAAAGCGATTAGCACAGTGATAGCATAATAGTTGAAAGTCAGGTCTCTCAATCGAGGATCTGAGGTTTGGTCCCAGGCACGCACCAACGATTTTTTTAAATATGTGCGTATAAGAAATTAATTATCTCTTTACGGTGAAGAATAACATTGTGAGGGAACCTGCACATCTGACAGTTTTCTAAAAAAAAAGTTATCAACGGTGTGAAAAATCTACCAATTCACACTTGGCCAGCGCGGTGGAAAATGGCCTTACCGCGCAACGGGACAATATTGAGTTGACGATGAAACAACGGTGAAGCAGGGCCGGGCATTAGTAAAATATTTAAGTAGACGTTAAGTTTAATATGGCTCAGAAATGGTTTCAACAGTATATTAGTAAAAAAATGTGAATAAAACACTACTAACGTCAAGGGTGCGATTTTTATTGGCCTTTTTCGTATGGCAAATTATGATTACTTTCTTGTCTGAGTATGTGCAAAGGCCATTGATTTATGTCATATATTATAGATAGTATTTAACGTATATGCCTTCCCCTTCTTTTGTATGAGCCGGCTAAAGAAATAAATTTTAATATTATATCAGAAAAAAATTTATACATAACAATATCATAAGTAATAAATCAACCCTTAGGCATTTCTTAAAATTAAAAAACCTTCGACGGGTTGTTTTTTTAATGTTTTTTTTTTTATTATACGTACAGCATTTTGTATACCGGACCATTTATGAATAACTTTTTTAACTAATGTTGTTTTAGCCTGGCAGTCCTCAAAAATAGAATTGTTTTATGACTGCGACCGCTATATCCTGTATTCATGACGTGTTTATATAAAAATACATGTTTATTATATGTATGGATAATCATTAACGATGTGACCGAATATCTTAAAACTCAAACTTAGTCAATCACATTGTGTAAAGGCTCTCAAAGTCAAGTGATGTTTCCTTCAGTAGGATATAGTCTCCAAGCGGTTTATTTAGAACTTAAATTTAAATATATTGAAAAGGACCCTAAATGTTCAGCTTGCAGTTTGGTTAATAATTAAGTTCTACATAAATAATTTAATAATTTTGAAAAATTGTACATTTGCACGCCCTTAAAGGTAAAATGAGAGTACCTATGTTGTTATTTATTTTAACGAGAACTATTTACGTATCTTATTTGGCTAGTAAAGATTTATGAATAACCTAATTAACCTCAATGTTTCTTATTACGATGATGATAAACTTAGCCTACGGAAGTTCTTGTTTTTTTTTCAATTAATCTACTCTACTAAATTCCTAGTATGTATACTATTTTCTTAAGCTGCTACAACATAAGCTGCTAAACATGCTAATTCTTAAATTTATGTAACATATGTGTAGGCGACGCACTATGCACTAATTTAATTATGTATATTTTTATTTGTTAATATAGTAAAATATGTATTTGAGAGATGAACGTATTTACGTGCCTATTTAAGTATTTTATTTTCTTCAATAAACAAGAGTGCGCCCGATGGTACCCTTTTTAACTATCGCGACACTATCGGGTAACACAGTCGTCCACGTACGTTGGCAGTTAGCGGAACGGCCCTCGAACGCGCTCTTTACAACTAAATCTCGCGGTTTTATTTCCATCCCTTATAATTCTGGTCCATTCGAGCCGGATCTCACCACGACTATGTTTAGTACTCCACCTCGTGATAGACTGATGCCTCGTTAAACCCGAGAGGAACTTAGTGAACGGTTAGAAAGTGCGTCTGAACATGTGCTCGCAGCGGGAAACGATAGAAGCGAACAAAGTGTTTGTGCCAGTGCAATTATAAATACGCAAATACCTTTGCAACAAACATAATCGGTTTCTAAAGTGCCAACGGAAGCTAAATTAGATGTTAAATACGAAAATCTCGCCTCAGAGTCGGCGCCATCTATGTCGACGTCATCTTCCCACGTTAGGCGCAAGAAGCTCGAGCTGGCTGCCGCCGAGGCTAAGGCTAAAATCCAACTAGAGTTAATTGAGAAAAAACTCGAATATGAGTTAGCTGTAGATGATTACGAGACGGAAATTCGTGCGCCACATAGCAAACGGGCATCAACATGTCCCTCGAATGCTAGCCAAGGTCATACACGCAACAGTAAATCGATAGTGAACGAGTGGATGGAACAAAACGAGGTGCAGCAGTCGCCTGTGCTAGAAGTAGCAGCAGCGGCGGCGACGGAGGCAGCGCGGATACCTACCGTAAATCCGATTCGTGCACAGGCCCAGGGCCCTCCTGTCGACAGTATTCTGCAACTCGCACACACGCTGAAAGATATAATGGTGACTTCATCCACAAAGCAGGAAGAACGCTTGCTCACCCGATTATCTACACCACGTGAGCTACCTTCCTTTGCTGGTGATTATGTAGAATGGTTGCACTTTAAAAGTGCATACAAGGAGTCTAATAGTTTATGTCACTATAGTGAATCAGAGAACTTGTGGCGTTTGAGAAAAGCCCTTAAAGGTGAGGCTAAGGAGACGGTTTCAGACTTACTAATTGGCAACACTACGCCAGATACAGTCATGGAAGCACTACAATTGAGGTATGGTAATGCTGATGTTATAACTCAACATCTTATCGCCCAAACTAAGAAGCTGTCACCATTACAAAATAACTACCAACATGATATAATAGCATTTTCAATAAAAGTGAGCAATTGTGTGGCAACGTTACAGGCCTTAAATCAACAAGATTATCTGCGTAGCCCAGATTTATCAGCAGCCATAATAACTAAGCTCCCAAGTATTTTATTTAATAAATGGACCGAATATGCATATAGTAGGATTGCACTAAATATTCCAAAACTTGAACTCCTCGCTAGTTTTCTAAAGAGAGAGGCTGAGATGGTCGCCGTCGTTGATGTTACACATACACGAGATCATAAAAAACCCGAAATAGTCCAACCAAGCAAGAGGTTTGAGGACAGACCTCGCCACAGTGGCTACAATCGACCTGTATTTGCTACTGCTGCGCGGGCCTTGGAGAATAGCAAACTCTGCGGTTATTGTAATAAATCCGTTCATTTGTTACCAGATTGTCGTCCATTTAAAAGAGCTTTGAGGAAAGATAGATGGAGATATGCCAAATCGAATAATCTATGTTACTGCTGCTTACAAGAAAGACACGAACGGAATAGTTGCCCAGCACCGCTGTGCAATATTGATAACTGTGGACTCACTCATCATCGGCTATTACATTTTCAATAAACCAAACGCCACACAAACAACATCAGCTGAGCAGCGTGGGGAGGAGCTGACACCATAACAACATGGTCAACCAGGTGATTCATCATCATCATGCCGCGAGACCGTGGCACACTCCCTCGCTACGAGCGAGGCGCTGCGGCGCGGGAGCACGCCGCCCTCGGACACGTCCCGCGCCCGCGCACCCGCCACGCAAAGTACAGTATTCCTTAAAGTGATCAAAGTGAATTTATGTGGACCTAAAGGTATTGTAAGTACTTATGCTTTATTAGACGATGGTGCTTCTATTTCTATGATTGATAAAAATTTAGTGCAAGAGTTAGGTCTTACGTCATCGCAATGTAACCCTATTAAATTTATTGATGCTTTTGGTTTAGAAATATTTCAATCTGACGCTCCTAAAATATGTACTAAAATTAGTGGTTTTTATGAGAAACAATATTATAATATTACTTTGCGACAAGTTGATAAATTAATTTACCTAAACACGATTTTTCATCTATTAACGATATAAAATGTAACCATCTGTTAGCCATAAAAGATATTGTTTGTAAAGAATGCCTCGCTTGCTAATAGGAGAAGATATTACCTAATCGCGCCGTTACAAATACTACACGGTAACAAGCAGGAACCATATGCTACGAAATGTCGCTTAGGATGGTGCATTCATGGTTGCTATGGTCTCACTCACTCTTCCGTGAACGCACACACATTCCATCTCGCTCACTCTGAGACGCCCGAACATGTAACATTTATGAATGAAGTAAATGAGTTAATTAAAAAATCCTTTGAATTAGATTCCATTGGAGTATCTTCCTTACGACGTGAGAATACGGCACATTTGAGAGCGGTACGTATACTTGATGAAACAGCACGTCAGATAGGTAAACAATGGGAGGTCGGTTTGCCCTTCGTCAAGGACGAGTTCAGCATGCCCGACACTTATGATTATGCCCGTTCCAGATTAACAGGTATTATGAAAAAAATTCAGGCAGACGACAGTTACGCGGAGAGGTATCGGAGGGAAATACGGAAACTCTTCGACCACGGCTACGCTCGAGAACTAGATGACTCGGAACTTTCGGCTAGTCACATTTGGTATCTGTCACATTTCGGGGTTCAGAACCCTAACAAACCTGAAAAATTAAGATTAGTATTTGATTGCGCGGGAAAGGTGAAAGGGGTTTGTTTAAATGATTTCCTTCTTACCGGCCCTGATTTATATAATTCATTGTTGGGAATTATGTTACGTTTTCGGGAACATAGAATTGTTGTGACAGGTGACATTAAAGATTTTTTTAATCAGATAAAAATACGCGATGAAGACCTACATGTATTTCGTTTTCTATGGCAAGAAAGCCCAGATGGGCCCGTTAAAAAATGTGTTATGCAGAATTTGTTATTTGGAGCTACGTGCTCACCTTTTATAGCACAATATATAAAAAATAAAAATGCTCAAAAATACCAGGACTTACACCCGGAAGCGGTTGAAGTAATTGTAAATAATCATTACATGGACGATTGTTTGCATTCATGTGATGATGAGACTCAGGCTATTAAATTAGTGAAGGATATAACAGCCATTCATAAGTCAGGCGGGTTTGAAATAACGCGGTGGTCGAGTAATAGTAGGTATGTTTTGCAATCTATTCCGTCCGATGCGCTTGCGCCTACTGCCATAGAATTTAAACATGGATCTATGAACATTAGTGAGCGCACTCTCGGATTGATGTGGCATCCTAATGATGATACATTTGGTTTTAAATTTAATATCGATCGAATTTCGCCTAATATTCTGAAGGGATTAGAACCCCCTACTAAGGCACAAATGTTGAGTATAATAATGTCCGTTTATGATTTGCATGGTTTTCTTTCTCCATTTATAATAAAAGGAAAAATTATTTTTCAAAATGTACATCGTAGCGGTGTCGAATGGAATTGCCACATCCATCCCGACGAGCACTCCTTGTTCACAAGATGGCTTAATGATTTGCAATGTTTAAGTTCACTTCGCATTCCAAGGTTTTATTTTCATGCGCAGGAATGGGTCGAATGTTACTCGGACGCGCAATGGTTATGTTCCTTATCGAAAGTCAACAACACAGAGCCTATTGTCAATACGCAGATGCATATTTTTTGTGACGCATCTTCTAAGGCTTATGCGACGGTTATTTATTGGCGCTTTACACGATCCGATGGCCGTGTACTTATTTGTTTTGTAAGCAGTAAAAGCCGCGTAAGTCCTTTACGTCCAATATCCATACCTAGGCTGGAGTTACAAGGTGCCTTGTTAGCGGCACGGCTTGCGGCTGCAATGCAACGCGAGCACAAAGATATACAGCCAACAAAAAGGTACTTTTGGACTGACTCCAGCACTGTATTACAATGGATTCGTAGTGACCCACGAGATTATATCTTAAGCCTTATGTAGCTCACCGCTTAGGCGAAATAGACGAACTGTCGAAGTCATGCGAGTGGCGTCATGTACCCACTGGCCTTAACGTGGCGGATATAGCCACACGCGAAGACGCTCCTCGACTTGTTTACCGCAGTGATTGGTTTCAAGGTCTTTCCTTTTTGAGTCGCCCTGAGGATCAGTGGCCCAAGGATCTGAAGCGTATCAAACCACTGGAAACAATGTGTGAGGAGCGTTCTGTTCATGTAGTGATCCACTGTAACTCAGATACACCTTTGCCTGACGAAGATAATATCTCGAGTTGGATGACACTGATACGAGCAGCGGCTAGGGTCTTACTTTTCATTAGAAAATGTCAGCGGAAGGAGTGCAGCCTAGACGTTTTTCTAATGAAGGAGGCAGAGGATCTACTGATAAAAAAATGTCAATATGATAGCTTTAGCAACGAACTATCATATTTAAAACAAAATAAACCATTGCCTTCTAACAGTCGCTTGCTGCAGTTGTCACCATACATTGACGAAATTGGTATATTACGTGTTGGCGGCCGCATAGACAGGGTAGCAGGTGTGGAATACCACGCAAGGCGTCCTGCTATTTTGGATGGTCAACACAAGATTACACGCTTGTTAGTGGAATATCATCGCAAAAAAGCAATGCATGGTGCAAACGAACTTGTTGTTAATAATTTGCGACAACAATATTGGATCTTACGTCTGAGGCCTACTGTCCGTACTGTTGCGTCACGTTGTTTATTTTGCCGCTATAGGCGAGCCACGCCGCAACCACAGCGAATGGCTGATTTACCTGCAGCTCGGCTACAACACAATAGGCGTCCTTTCAGTTTTTCAGGTGTCGACTTTTTCGGACCTCTCGAGGTAACAGTAGGTCGTAAACGTTATAAACGATACGGTATGTTATTTACATGCCTCACAGTCCGTGCTATCCATATTGAGTTGACCGAAGACCTGAGCACGGACTCCACCATAATGGCATTACGACGTATGGCAGCACGCCGTGGCATGCCTCAGGTAATTTTTTCAGATAACGGTACCAACCTTCGAGGCGCCAATACTGAACTCAAACGTAGCATAGCCGAAGTCGACACGGAGGCAGTCAGGGAGGCTGGAGCCGTACGTGGTGTAGATTGGCGCTTCATTCCACCAGGTGCTCCTGAGATGGGAGGCAGCTGGGAGCGTATGATACGGACAGTTAAGTCTTCACTCAAGGTAGTACTAAAAAGCCGCGCACCTCACCCAGACACTTTGTCGACGCTGCTGGCTGAGGTGGAGGCGCTGGTCAACAGCCGCCCGATCACTCACGTCTCCAGTGATCCTACTTATCCGGAGGCACTCACACCTAACCATTTTTTGATTGGAACATCTTCCACAAGTCCGCAGTTTGGTAGGTATGATGATTTTGATTTATGTCTACGAAAGAGATGGCGAGTCGCGCAGAGACTAGCGGACATGTTCTGGGCTCGCTGGCTTAAGGAATATTTACCAACTTTGCTTCCACGCCAAAAATGGACCCAAGAAACTAAGCCTTTAGAGGTAGGTGATTACGTCATTCTTATCGACCCTAATCTAGAGAGAGGTCGCTGGCGTCACGGGATAGTGAGTGGAACCCAAGTAGCTAAGGATGGTCGCGTTCGCATTGTAGATGTGCGTACGCGCACAGGCATTCTGCGTAGACCGGTGACACGCGTCGCCTTACTGTCACCACGGGACTGTAGTGCTATCTAGATAGCACTAAGGAGGCAGATATTGTAGGCGACGCACTATGCACTAATTTAATTATGTATATTTTTATTTGTTAATATAGTAAAATATGTATTTGAGAGATGAACGTATTTACGTGCCTATTTAAGTATTTT
>DWNE01006062.1:0-13396 GCA_018249875.1 Cecropterus toxeus | reverse complement strand
CATCTCAGTTCTCGGGAGTGGCAACGCATCTGTGGTCGACTTCAGACAGAACCCCTGTTCTATATAAAGTTAATTACATATGTCTATGGGCGGCAGTAACCACTTACCATCAGGTGGGCTGATTGCTTGTTTGCTGCTTCATGTTTATAAAAAATAAAAACACATTATAGAAACACTTCCAAAACCGCCAGCAGTACAAATATGTCTTTGTTTTCCCATTTTACAACAGAGCTATATTGTCTCTTCAAGATGTGTGAATGATAATGCTACGGAACCCTTCGCCTGCGTGTCCGACTCCCACTTGGCCGATTTTTTAGTTATTTGTCTTTAATCAATTGGATTTTCGGTTTTCATTATTATTTATTTATTTATATTTTTTCATAATTATATTATGCAAGCGGTCAGTTATAGTCCAACCAAATTATGTGCATATTATTAATCATTATGAAGTAACAGCAACGGAAACATAGGTACATACGCCTGATTATACCGTCAAATTACGGTACGATCGAGAAGAAAAAGATTTTATCTTCCCTTAGGCATACCGAAATGTAGCTAACTACCAATAAGCTTATATTCCTTGATTGACACGCGAATCTGTCGTTAACTTATGCTTAGGACTTGACTAGTTCGGTATATAGGTTTAGCCATTAACGTCCATGGTAGTTCTGAACTCACGCTGAAATATGTGCTTACGCCAGTGCCGTTAGAACGAGTTTATTCGTCGTCGTCAACCCATTATTGTCCCACTAATGGGCACGGGTCTGCTCTCAGAATTAGAGAGTTTCAAGCTATAGTCTGTATTTCAGTCTATTGCTGCCTAAGTGCGAATTGGTAGACTTCACACACCTTCGAGAACTTTTTTAACTCTTAGGTGTTTTTTTAGACGATCTGACTAGGACTGAAATTTTTTAGACCCATTTGCAATATATTTATTGACATAGTTAATTTGATATAAAGTACTTTTCATCCATTAACCAGCTCTATGAAGGTCGTTCTATGACGGGATCTATAGGTATATGAGATATGTGGAGGTCTCACAAATGTGACCATCTGTGACATGGACAAGGGGAGGGGTAATAAATCCCGAAATCAGTGTGACGTAATTTATGGATGGCCCTTTATATTGTATACTTGTAGAAAAACGAAATTCATCATTCCGCAGGTACTATGGTGCGTCCATGCCATTCGGAAATAAGTCTTTGGACAACGAGCACATCGGATACCTAACGGCTGCGCAGGCGCTGGCCGACTACGCCGATCTGGTCGACCATCTACAAGGCGACAGGTCTCCGCCCAATTATCCAGTCATCGCATTTGGAGGTACGGTTTCTTCACCATGACTCTACCAGGTTTCTGAAGGTTTACATTGTTATAATGTCGACGAAATCAATGATATTATATAGCAAGAGACTAAACGAAATGAAATGTCTTTATGTTGCATAGGCCTACGGGGGCACTTACAAAATGTCAGTTACAATATTTTTTTCTTGCACTACCACCGGATCAGAACATAATAACAGCAGTAAATAAATAAAGAAATATCTATATTTATGTAAATGACATAACATTAGATAAATACTAGGTACGTATGTACTTGTAAGTAATATTGAAGTCACGCCTCATTACATGGTATACACGCACTATGATGCGATCATATTTATATAACATATGATCTTGGTATATGTAGTTCATTGTTTAGGTGAACCGAGTTCAAACAATGTGATTATGTGTGCGTGTCAAGAAATAGAGTAATTTCTGGAAACGTATCGACAAGAAGTAGACTTTAGCCTGCGCTATTTATTCTTAGCACACTCGTGTAGACCCGATGTGCCTAGTAAAGATAAATATAAAGATATATTTTCAGAGATAATTGTATCTATATTACATCAGAATATCTGAAAAGATTATTGGCACTTGAACTTTATTATCTTGGGACTACTATCTCTTTGGAAGCTTCCAAATCTCTCGTTACGGCTTCATCGCTGAAAATCATCGAGCATCGCATCGAAAGATAATATCTTAATTTTTCCTTCAAGGATCTTATGGCGGCATGCTAGCAGCGTACTTCCGCATCAAGTACCCCCACATTGTAGCTGGAGCCATTGCTGCGTCGGCGCCTATCCATATGTATCCCGGCATGGTGCCCTGCGAGGTGTTCCACAGGATCGTCACCTCCAGCTTCAGGATAGCCAACGACAAATGCGTGGAAAATATCAGACATTCGTGGGGTGTACTAAGGTATAACGCGACACGATCAGCGTGGAGCTCTCATACTTGTTTGCCATGTCATGCAAGTTTATCAGGCAAATTCGACTGATTTTACATTGGGACCCCGTTTAAGCGAATATTGACACAATGCACTTAGCTACCCGAACTGCTTCGAAGTAGTTTACTGCTTATTTGTATATGGATGTAATTTTTATAATCAACAACACTAATAGCTTCAACAAGTATCTATGGTGATAGCAGTAATAATACTGTAGTCAGTACTTTTTATGGTAAAAAAACGAAAATCAAAATTGTTTTACGTAATATCTAAAAAATATTTTTACTTCCAGAACGTTCCTTGCAGCCCAGAATAATAGCGAGTGGCTACAGAAAACATGGAATCTGTGTGATCCCGTGAAATCACCGTCCGACATCAATGTGCTCATGGAGTTCTTGCAGTCCATGTATGAGACCCTAGCCATGGTCAACTATCCTTTCTCATCCGACTTCCTGATGCCGCTGCCAGCCCAGCCCGTCAGAACTGTCTGCCAATATCTCAACCAGACCTTGACTGGGCAGAAACTGTTAGAGGTATTTTTTTCGAACCGGCCAAAATTACATTGTATAATAAATAATCAGTCTATATAAATTAAATTATGTTTATAAATTAAAATATGTCCCAGCACATAACAGATATTTTACTGCTTTTGAGAGCCAAGTTAATTTGCTTCAATGCTTAATTTTTACTAAAGTCTTCTATTTTTGGACTCAATATAATCTGCCATTGTAATGCTACTTGCCACTTCAGTGGCACAATCATATCTGCCATTGTAACATGTACAATTAGATTTTCTTTCTGGATGCAAATTGTATGTTATACCTGCTTTCAGGGAATTGGCAAAGTACTAGAAACCTTCACTAATTATAACGGCAAGGGCCAGTGTGTGCAATACAAGAAAGGTGCCAACTATGGCAACCTCGATGCTTCAGGTTGGGATTATCAGGTAAGATATATAAAAATGACATGGTGTGTCTGTTTGTTACTCAATCACGCAAGAAACAAATGATCCAATTGACATATTTTTTTGCGTGGGTGTAGCTTTTTTACCTGGTCACCTTATAGCCTGCTTTTAATTTCTATATTTTGTACTATTTAAAGATGGCGACAGCTCGTCATATATAAGGAAGAAATGTGTACTCACATACTTAAGTAATCAACTCAATTTTTCGATTACTTTTGTTGGTGGCCTATTATCGGAAACCGGCCATACTCTGGTTCTCAGGATATACCACGATCATAATGCAACATCCTATTCTGATTGGCATTGCATATGTATAAGTGGTCAACAGAAATTTTTAATGGAAGATCCGTACCAAAGTAAATTAACATTAAATCCATCTTGGCATGTCTAAGTTCAGGTTCAAACTCAATATACTTTGCCAAAAAATATATTTACAGAGGTTTCTGTAATGTTTTTAATGTTTCACTTGATTATTCAGGCATGCACAGAAATGCTAATGCCGATGTGCACGACTGGCAAGGACGACATGTTCGAGCCGTCTCCATGGAACTTCACACAGTACGCCGAGGACTGCCACAAGAAGTACAACGTGTACCCGAGGCCGAATGCCGCGCGCATCGAGTACGGCGGGGAACGTCTGCGCGCTGCTTCCAATATTGTTTTCAGCAACGGTCTTCTCGATCCTTGGGCTGGAGGTAAGTTTCACATCGTTCTTTCTCTGTATATTTAAACCTAACGACGTTTTTAAAGAACGCCTTGTCATAACACACCGGGAATATTTAGTTTACTATCATACCGAGTTATCACAACTTTATGAGTAGCTATTTTTTTTTTTAAATATTGCGCTAATTATAGTTATATAATTTATTATATTTCCAATCGGGAGGAAATGACTACCTACAAATATTTTTCTAGCTAGCTTACGGACTATATGTTTAGCCAATTTCACCAACCTTTAAAAACATTGTGAAGTATTTTCTGGCACAAATAGAATCAAATTTTTATATCCTTGTTAAAGCAGGTATGATTTATAGGTATAAAGAACAATGATAACTTATTGTATAGGTATTCTCGGGGCATGTACAGTTAATGTTAATTCTTCTGTGCAGGTGGCATCCTAAACAGTATCAGCAGCACAGTGACAGCAGTGGTAATCATCGACACCGCGCATCACCTGGATCTCATGCCTAGCAACCCACTCGACCCTCCCACCGTGAGAATGGCCAGGGACATCCACAAGCAAAACATAGACAAATGGATCAGGGAATTCAGGGAATATAACAAATCCAAACCTTAAATGTATTTAGTATGTTAATAAAGTCTTTTATACAATTTTTCGAGAGTGTTTCATTTAGCGACTGTACAGAATTTCGATACTCTGTTAAATTCCACAGTCAGCATCATCTCGTTATAATATTTGCCGACATACACAAACGCACACTTGCACCAATGCTCACACATATACACACACACCTACATACAGAGAGAAAGAGAGAGAGAGGGACAAACAAATGCTTATCATACAGTCACAGAGTACATTATATATACGGCATACAGTCTTCCGTGAGAGGGCACTGGTGACCTGTAATCAAGGTATCCAACGTATAATGTACTCTGTGCAGGTATCTCTTACCTATAATAGGCACCAGGTTCTCACTTCGTAAGGTTAAAGATATTCAAATGTTTTAAATCATTGTACCTTAGCCTAAGACCTTCTTTGTGAGAGAAAATAAATTATTTTCATTTCATTTCATCGTTCTACTAAGCGGAAGATTATTTAATAAAACTGCCAAATAAAACCTGTAAACAATTAGGATCGTATCCAAATGAAATCAAAGACTTAAGACATTTATTAGTCGCTAACACCACATTGTTAAATATTTCATTAGAATAGAAAATAAGTATAGATAGTAAGTAGTTGTTGGCTGTAAAATGGTTATGCTTTAGCATAATATTCGACTGAAGTAAAATAGAGAAATGTGACAGATTAGACATTGACACTAATGACAACTCGTACTACACAGAATTTGAAGTAAGTTTATTTTGACTAGTTGAGTAGTTGTTAAATTTGCTTGCCGATTTTTAGCGTGTTGTTAAGTTAACATGGACACAGTAGATTCTGTATGTAAATATTGTAATGAAGCGGAGAACAAGCAAGAGAAACCAGGTCTTACGTGTTGGTCTTGTAAAAGTTTAGTGCATTTAATATGCCTGAGGCGGCAGGGAACGCCGGGCGACTTTGCCGGCGACGTATTTTTCGAACTTACATGCGCTGATTGTTCTGGAAATGGCGAGGAATGCTTCGAACGCGTCAGAATACCATGGTATACATTTTTTGTTGCTAAAATAATTTACAAAAACCCTTTAGTGATGATGAACGTCATGGAGTACGCTTTCTGCTAGTTGTGCACATAAATCCTCACCCAGTAGTACTACATGATGGCTATAGGCAAAAGTTGAACAGCACTAAAATCCACCATCAACAAAAAAATAATTAATAAGTAATTATACTAATTTTATGCATGTATTCGCCAGCTGGTAGGACCAGTGAAGTTCGAGGTACCACCGCTATTGCCACCTATTTGGTAAAAGGGATGGTTACTAGCTTATTTATATATGAGGCAACCATCTCAGTCCTCTGTAGTAGCAACACATCTGTGATCAACTTCAGATACTCTGTTCTATATGAACTTGCTTACAGACACCCATGGGCGGCAGTAATCGTTTACTGTCAAGTGGACTGCATGCTCCTATGCAAGTTTCTATTTATAGTAGATGTTGCAAGCACACTTCTATATTATCCATACTAATATTATAAAGCAGTAGAGTTTGGTTGAACGCACTAATCTCAGGAAGTACTGGTTCGAATTAAAAAAATATTTTTGTATTGAGTAGTAAATCACGCTATGTTTGTTTTAAATAGATTGTTCTCTAATAAACGCGGGTGAAACTGTGTGGCACAGCTAGTCAAAGATATGGGTGAAAAGATTAATGGGACAAAACCTTCAATCACATACTATTATTCCAGGGTGACTGTTCTCCTGCTAACATTATATCATCTGAATACACAGTCAATAGGCATCAGCCACCAGGGCTTCTTCCACTACAAAACTCACATCGGATCCTTTATTGATCGGAACTGGCACCTGCTATTCGGGAATAAGTTGTAAGTAGTTAAATTTAAACTAATATTATGATTTAAAATGTGTATTTCGTAAAGGCAGGTTTGTAACTTATTTACCTCACTTAAAAATAATAAGCTATTTGAAATTAGTACTGAATTTATATAGTCTCATGTAATGGTAAAAGGTTGTAATGAACCATGGGCACAATTTTAACCATTGATGGGAATCCGACAGTCAACGAAAAAAAGAAGCCTATGCTCTAAAACTCTTTCCCATCCTAAGAGAGGAGGTCCATAATAAATAAATAATTTTAGCAACAAAAAAAGCTAAGAATTGCCTGTATTATTCTTATATATAAAAGCTTGTTTTAATATTTATTTTTGATAAACATATAGTTGTGTGTTTGTCTTTGATTGTATACTTTTCATTTATTTATTTATTTAAGCTGCGCCAACAAAGTGAACACTAATACAGTCAGTAATTAATAATATTCAACATAATGCTGTGTCACTTTAATTATAGGTACAAACTGCATGAACTTGAGCAACTTTGTACTTAAAACAAAAATAATTAAAGTACATTAAGTCACAATGATACTACATTAGAATTAATCTCAATTAATCTATCTCTGCAAATGAGAAAGGCTATCTGTCAAGAATTCGCAATTTTTAATTCACCATACTCTTTTTTATATAATATATGTGAACATTCTCTGTGTTTTCAATCACCACAGAAAACAGAAGAAAAACTGGATGGGGACTATAGCAGGCACTCTGTCAGTATACCGGTACCTGGTCTTCCGCTCGGGTTCCATAGTGCTGGGAGAGCCGGGCTGGTGGAAGCTGCAGCACAAATTCTCTCCAGCACTCGCTGCCCACTTAAGTATGTACCTAATCATTTTATCTGTATATGTTTATATTCATTAAACCATCCATTTAGTCCAAATTTGTTATTGAAATATATTGTATAAAAATTTAAATACACAATTTCTTTTTTATTTCTGTGTACACATCTTCTTATTTTTAGTCATATATTGTTGAAAAACTTGAATAGGTTTTAAATATATAACACTAATATATATATAGATAACGTTTCACTCTTGTTTAATTCACATTTTTTATATATTTTCTATATGAGTGATTAGTAGTCCTTACAAGTGGCAAGGATTGTGTAAAAAAAGGCAACAAATGTGCAATTAAAGTATTATGTTGCAGTTATGGAAACATCAAAAGATAAGCAGAAGGGTCGGCCGCGCGTGACGCACGGTTTGGATAGAACTTTGTTTTACCACAAAATAAGAAAGATGGGTAAGCTCACTTAAATATAATTAGATAATAAATAAAGAGAACGTGTTCATTAAAAAGATATATACAAATTGTTGTTGTTTCTATTGAATTTGTCTACATTTCCCTCTTAAAAAACCCCATATACTTAGGGGCTTTTTAAAAATATACATATTTTAACATTTCTTACACGTGTTTTTAGTACATAGAATTACTTAAATACAACGTTGGCAACCTTTTGACAACATGCAATTAGTAGCTGAGATAATGACGGGCGGTTTATGGAAGTAGTCTGAAATATGATGGCAAAAACAATAGGTTGTAAATAAAATTTTCCGACGAAAAAAAATACCTTCTTGGGAGGCACATGGACCACAACGAGAAGTTCTAAGAAAGTTCTCGGATTGTAAAAATAGGGTCGCAAACTCAGCTATATTATAAGCTTCAGAAATTATTTCAATAAGTATATCAGAACTTAATTGATAATAAATGATGGAACTTTGAACATATAAAAATTGTGGGGTTTGTTTTTCAGGTTTCATGGATTATGTAGTAGTGGAGAACGATGCGCCAGTACCAAATGAACATGAACACGAGGTTGAATGTGAACCTGAACCAAAGAAAGCCAGGCTGCTCTCGGAAACACAAGAATCAGATACAGTTCCATCAGAGAATGAACAACAGGAACACACAACAGAACAGCACACAGTAAAACATGCGTCAGATTTTGAACCCAAGTAAGAAGGCCTCAATAGGCATTTAATCGCATGGAATTATTCTAAATTAGGGGAGAAACATTTTTTACTTAAGATAATCCAGCTTTCTTGCAACTTTACACAATTACTTGCAGAAAAAGCATGATATTAACGAACCACTACCTCTACGTGAGATTTGATGAAATTCTAGATTTCTTATGTTGATTTGATGAAATTTTGGATTACTTATATATGACTCCTCACTTTTAACCCTACCTGATTTATCTCCCTAGGGCAGATTTTAGGGGTTACAAGCCAAAAATGTAATTTTTCCTATCACCATAAATTAAGTGCATAGTTGGAACGCCTATAACTGACTCTCTCACCAACCACAAAACACCAATGACGATAAAGGTCTCCCAGCTTTAAATATTAACTATGATTAAAATTGTCTACAGAAGTGAACCAGAGTGCATGATACTGGACGAATCGTATGCATGTCTGGCTGCCAAGGACTCTTATCCTGACATGGATAGCTTCTTCTCCGGCTACGACTTCCCGTTTCAGACGAACGTGCCAGTGAGTTGAACCCATTTACATACAAATTATTACACAGCAAACGAGCATTCACTCCACCTGGTAATAAGTGGTCACTTTCGCCCGTGGACATCTGTAAGGGATTTCATATAGAACAGAGGTTCTATCTGAAGTCAATCACAGTTCGTAGACTGAGATCCCACAAAGACTCAGTCGCACCGATACTGGTTGCGAAAAATAAAAAATAACGTATCTCAAAACATTTGTATGTTTGTAAAAAAACATATTTTGACGCTAATGATGCTGCGTTACCTAAAGAACCAAATATCAAAAAAACCGTAAGAAAAGATCACTCAAAAATAGAGACAATCGTAAGAAACGATCACTCAAGCTACACTAGCGCCTCTAACGGCGAATTTACGAGCACTTTCACTGTCCTCAAGTTTAAATTTTACTTACCAAATCTCAATTACCAGATAGACACAAACGACTCGTCCAGCGACAGGAGCACGCACCCCGACGCGCCGCCCGGCGACGACTCCGACTCGCGGAGCTCCCACACGCCGCTGGAGCCGCCCGTCCACGCGGGCAAGTGTCCCGTGTACGACGTGAAGGTACGGGACGATGTCACCAAGTCGAAGAAAACTGAGGCGGTGAGTGATTTGTGATTTTTGTTTATTAGACTGAAGTAGCAAACGAGCGGGCAGTCCACCTGTTTAAGGTTTCTGCCGCCCATGGACATCTGTTAGCAACTTTAATCAGAACAAGGGTTAATCTGAAGTAGCTCACAGGTGCGTTGCTACTCCGGAGTACTAAGAAAATCGGCTTATATATAAGTAAGTCAACAAGGACTTCGACTCGAGGAGATTCCACTTGTTGGAGCCGCGATCCAATAATTAAAATGGCTTACCATATCCTGTAATTTTTGTATAATAATGTATGTATGTCTGTTAAAAATGTTGTACTATTTTTTTCCAACAATGTGCAAAAAATTTCATTATTTCATGACGTTTTTTTTATTCCTTTTTCGAACGCCTCGCTTCGTTATTTTAAAGACATCATATCCTGTAAATGGGATTGAGAATTATTATTATCCCAGTTCATTATTTACAGGTAGTGAGACGCGAATCTCAATTTTCATCCCAACTCAACTCAGTCGACTTACCGTGGGTGCACAAGGAGATCAAACCACCCAAGGACATTGTGGAGCTGACTGAGTACGAGGAGATACAGCTGCTGAAACAAGTTGATAACCTGATAACGAAGATGCGCGACCCGGATAAGAAGGCGTACCTGTGCAGGCTGCGGGCTAAACTTGCGTTGCGTAGGCTTAAGAGGCATAAACACTTGCCGATATTCGATCTGGACAAGTAAGTTTAGTCTATAATGCAAGGTGTTGCCACTTCCAAAGAATACCCTTAAAAATAAATCGTTCCAAATAAATTTCGAATTTATTGTACGAAATTACATGCATTTTCGTTTCATACGGATGTTTTATTGTAAAACTTTTTTAGTATCGTTGTGATTTGAAACTCGAAACGAAAATGCGTTACGAAAACAATTGCCGGTGTCAAAATTAGATGGCGCTGTTGATGGCCTCTTTCTGAATCACGCTAACGATTTTACTTCTTAGCTTGTAAAAGAGCTCAAGTTTGGTCAAGGTCAAGCTCAAAGCAGTACAAAATAAAATGTACGAATGATTACTTAATCGATTTATTTATTTATTATTATTATCACTTCTGCAGTGTGTAAATAGCACACATACATATTATGTTAGAATCTTTTTATTTTGCAAATAAAAAATAAAGCTTTGATAATGCCAATAATACGTTTACTTGCAAAATAATTATTAAATTCATATATGTTTGTTCAGAACAGTGAAAGTGCTGGGCGGGTACGTGATGGATGTGCCGAAGGTGGTGGCCAGCGTGGAGAGAGTCCTCGACAGGTTCCAGAGATCGGTGGGTTTATCCAGCAAATGGTAACGAGCCATAAATTATTGATGTACTAATAAATACAAGGTGGCGCAAAAGTAATCACGCTATCGGAAGATGCTACAATTTGTGATAACAATAAATGTCCTGCTGTAACATTTCTGAAGTAATATATGATGTAATATATCGCGAAACTGAAACATTTTAATATGATTCGGGTACTCACGATTTGCGGGTAAATTTCTTTTTTGCCGCTATTTTTTTTATTTATTTATTTAATCCAAATGTAAGTACAATAGTAACTATATATAACAGTCTGCCAAACTACACAGCAGTTTGTCGGCAGCAGCTCTCTGATTTCAACCCGGTTTTCAACCAATTTTTTTTTGTGAAGTAAATACTTACAAAATAATTGTCAATACGCCATAATTCGTTATACTACTCAAGAGAATGCATTTCCCGGTTGCCTAATAACTAAAACGAGAGGTTTTGGTAATTTGCACCGGCCGGAATGTTCGCGCGATTTTGCCGTTCGAGACTTCATTTTGTGATGTTTCTTGTCTTTGTTAACTATCCTCAGACTTTTGAAGCCCTTAAACAGAGTATCCGTCAGGAATTCGGGAATATATTGCCGGAAGTTATGGCAAGAATGCGAGGGCCCCGTTTTTAACTAATTGCTTAAACAACTGCTGTTTTTCTTCTTAATGGTACGGAACCCTCCTTGCGCAGGTCCGTCTCGCACTTGGTCGGTATTTTCTATTATGTTGTGTATACATATATGTATAGTACATAATTAATCAATTTTAAATTTCGTCACAAGTGTCTTTATTCTCCAGTATTTAATGGACAGCCTGTCGGGCACGATCCCGGAGGCGACCCTTGGCACGGTGCTGCTGCCGTACATGGAGGCCACGCCGCTGCGGTCCCCGTATTCCGGGGCGGTGCTGAAGCCCTACATCCGCCGCGACTACGACTCGCAGCCGCTCTGGCTGCAACTCATGGACGAGCTGCTTAGAAAGACTAACAAGTGGGGATACGTTTTTTTTCTATTTTGAAATAACAAACGAGCATTTAGTCCAGTCGATATAAATCCCAGGTATTATCAGTCTTACCTGACTTTTGTATAACAAATGATATACATGCTTTATGGTGAATAAAGACTTCGTGAAGAAACTTATACACCTGAGATTACTCTAAAATAAGTTCTGAAAGGGTTGTGAAGTCTACTAATTCATACTTGGGCCTCTCAGTAGACTATGGCCTAAAATCTCTCATTCTGATAGAAGTCTCATTTCCAGGTATGCTACAATAATAGGCTGATGACGACGATGATTTTAATTATATTATTTACCAGACATATACCAGACTACGAGCCACCGCCGCGCGCCTCCATAGACTACTCGTACGTGCGGCCGCAGCACATCCCCGCGCTTAACAATCTGTGCGCGCAGTTCTTCTGGCCGGGGATCGACCGTGAGTTAGCCTCATCTTGTAAAATAACGTTTGACGACGCATCTGACACGCAGGTTTCGGGTTCGATCCCTACATATATCTGAATGATGAATTTGTGTTCCTGTTCTGAGTCTGTCTATTTGGCTATTTATCGTTGTATGTACGATATGGGAAAAACTGAAACATGGGAATATGAGTAGAAAGTTATATATTTTTTGGCTTTTAGAAGTGGTATTGAGGATTGAGTCTGCTAAACACCATCTAAATTTCAAACGCAGCATTTGACCTCGAGCGAGTTCTCACCTTTGTGGTCGTAAATTTTGATAAAACATTCTTTAAGACGTCCAAATAAAAAACTATTGTCAAAAAAAACTGACGACAAGTAAAACAGCCATGAAAAAACTGGATTCTAGGGAGACGGACGCGGTCCACGGGTTACTAACCGCTGCGCCTAAGCAGTCCATTTACAATAGCGTGAACATTCGTATGTGGACGGAAATGTCAATAGCGTATCAATCTCGTGTGTTCCAGTGACGGAGGCGCTGCAGCAGCCGGAGCACAGCTGCGTGGCCACGTACGGGCGGCTGGCCGTGGGCTGCGCCTTCCTCGTGGCGGGCGCGCAGGAGGCCTACGTGTCCTTCGTGCTGGCGCGGCCCGCCTGGCGCCGCACGGGCCTCGCCTCCTTCATGCTCTACCATCTGCTGCAGGTACACGACTTACGAAGCATTGACTACGCGTTGCCAACTTTTGCAAGTACACGCTATGAAATCACCAAAGGATAACCTCAACTCCGTAACTGCAACTTATCTGATTTCAGATTTAAAACATTATTAACCTACACTTATTTTCACTTAACCTAATAACATGAGGTAGACATAAAATATAACATGAAAAGTAATATTTCTATATTGTATTACAATAAGTTTTTTTTTGCAGACATGTCCTGATAAAGATGTAACACTACACGTGTCACCAACCAATCCAGCAATATTTTTGTACCAGAAGTTTGGGTTCAAAGTAAGTAAATGCCATACAATTTTGAATTCATAACAAATTGAAAGGTTTTTTTTTTTTATAAATATGAAGTAGCAAACAAGCAAGCAGCCCACCTGATGGTAAGTGGTTACTGCCGCCCAT
>DWNE01006061.1:0-13396 GCA_018249875.1 Cecropterus toxeus | reverse complement strand
CATGAGAATCGGTCAAGCCGTTTCGGAGGAGTACGGGAACGAACATTGTGACACGAGAATTTTATATATAAGATATAATTCAATATTTCATAACATAATATTTCAATATAAATAAATAAGGATCGGAAATATTGTTATCCTTACAATTAGTTATTATATTAACGTACGTTTTTATCTTAACTTCGTTAAAATCAATCTACTGTATAAAATGTTACATTTTACCACGCGTAAAACCGCAGGACGTGGCTAGTTTAAAATAAAAAACAATTACAATATTTTATAAATTCTATATAAAAATAACGAAAAATGGTAAAAAAAATGGAATTTTGGTCCAATTTTTAAGGGAATTTCACGTGAATGACTTTACACAGATAAATTTTAACTCGTAACGTAACGTAACGTTAAGAGATCCGTTGTAAAATTGAAAAACCACGAGCAATTTGCTAGAAGTCATAATAATGTACTAGGAAATAATGAATGTGTAGAAGGTACGATGTGTGTCAGGGTGTGGTTAAATGATTAACTCGTGGAACTACCGACGTGGTAATAACCAACAGTAATCGTTCAATGACGCGTCACAAATATAAATATGGGTTACATGAGGAAAATACAAATCATTTGGAAAATTGCAGTTATTTTTTAAATTATCTTAATAATTAGTAATTTAGATATTAGTAATTTTTGGACTCACTCTTCGCCTTTGTTGCCGACCACTAATTGCAAGAGAGAGATTCTGCAAAATTAGGAACAGAATTTTTACTTTAATTTATCTAGTTAACTCAAAATTTACATAGGTATACCAAACTTGAGCTCATACAAGCTACGAAATAAAATTATTAGCCTGATTCAGAAAAGGAACTGCTTTTGTTACGCATTTTCGTTTCAAAGAGTTCCAAATCACAATTATGCTAAAGAAGTCTTAACTGTACTTCACACAAAGATAGTTTTCAAAACGTCAAAATGATATAATAATTATTTTTTTTTTATAAAAATTAGGTAGCAAAAGAGCATTCGGTCTTGCTGATGGTAAGTGGTTACTGCCACCCATGGACTTCTGTAAGCAACTTCATGTAGAACAGAGGTTTTATCTGAAGTAGATCACAGATGCGTTGCTACTCCCAAGGACTGAGATGTTCGCCTCATATATGTATAATTGAGCCGACAACCACACCCACCGAAACGCTTTACGCTAGAAATAGGTGTGTCGGTGGTACTTCCCCAGTAGACCTTTTACTTACCACCACGTGTTAGATTGGACGCGATCCCCCCCTTAGGTCTCACATAATTAGTGGATGTCTTTTTAGTTCTTGTTGATATCCGTTTATTTAAACAAATATTCAGTAAACCAGTATTACCACATGTGTACATATTTCACAATGTGTAAGATAGGTACTCTGAGAACATATCAATTGGCCAGCATTATCGGTAGCAATGTATTTGCTTATTATGTTACTATGAATCAGTCTTTGACTCAACCGCAACCGTTTGACCGGATTCATATACCGTATGCAAATAGTACCTACATTTACAATCCATATTGCATATTTGCATGAATAACGGCGCAATTCAAAATAAGTCTATTTTAGGTTTAAGCTACAGTTTTATTCTAGAAAGGTCTAGAACTGAAATTTGTTCTAAACACACTAGCCGTGGCAGCCGTTACCCATTGTGTAGTTAATCCAAGTTTTTTATTCTAGGCTTTTTTTTTGGATAAAACAATATCTTTAACTTATAATTCATTAATTTTTAGTTTTGCGTTTATTCATGTAATGCAACAATATGTCCATGCGAGCTTTATGAAAGGCGTAAAATAATTAAAATAAATGATTAATCCTTGCTTTTCTTTTTTTATTCACAATGTAAACTAAATGAAATGACACATATATATAATTGCAACAATCCGCGTGGCGGAGCGGTCACCTTACCGGTCTGACACGCAGTGGGTTCCGGGTTCGACAGATAGCTAAATGATGAGTTATTTCTGTTCTGGGTCTGGGTGTTAGTATATTCTTTTTTTATTTGTGTCCATGGCACGCACGACAAAAATGCGGCTGTGAGCTAAAACTATACTATGTTTATCTCAACATCATTTAAAGTAAAAAAAAAAACAAAGACTATCGTAAAATATTCGTGTAAATATGTATAACAAAATGACCCCTTTCAAAGTTAGAAAGCAAACTGAGGGGAGACGAAATCAGTTGCCGAATGAACTTTAAGAATGCCCTTGTGCACAATGGAATCTGCAACGGTTTTAAACATCTGCTCAACTGAGCTGTTGAACGAAATAATAATACTTACGAACTCAACATTCAACTTATTCAGCGAAGGTCATTGTAACACGTATTCCCACCGTATTGTAAAAAGAAACAAATATCCTAATAATTTACTCCGAGCCCGTCACGCACGGTTCCACGCACGTACCAACTCCCAATATTAGGTATAATCGTCTAAGACATTACGTCATTTGACTCGATCATTAAACTCGACACCTTTGACAGGTTTCCCACGAGTAATTTACTTACATACTCTTTGTTTCTTTGCAGGATGTCGAATTTTCAACGAACCCGCAGCAAGGTCTGGTGGGGTGACTCACCACCGAATATCGGCAGTCCCGTGGCACAGCCGGTCGAGTGGAACCAAAACAATCGACGTGATGATCAAGACTGGGAGCCCCAACTGCCGCATTGGATTGCCAATCAACCCGAAGAACCACTAAACAACAGGGCTGGCAATGTAGCACGGCCAAATAATGAACAGATTAACCAATGGCCTTTACGTCATGGTAGCCCCGGAAGTCATAAAAGCCAGGACTCCGGGTTCTCTGATTCAGATAGTTCACCACCCAATTCCCAGTATTACCAATCACTTGAGAATGTCGATCAAAAGAACAAATCTTCAAGTAGCAGCGATTCCAACAACAATGAAAACATTACTGTTAAACAAGCTATTAACTTCCAAAATTCTGTTAATAAGGATGTTGTTGATAGTCCGAAAGCTTCTGAAAATGTTAACACTGCAGCTCCGACCCCAAAACCACGGTTGCGTAGCAGCAGCGTGATACAAACTCCGTATGATTTACAAAAGTATTGCGAAATTCATCAAGATGAAGAGCATCTCGAGTTGTTAAAGGATAAGGATAGCGATACTCCGAAAATAGAACCAAAGTATCCAACGCCGAGAAATATTAATAATGAATCATATAATAAGGAAAATGTAGAAAAATCTGTTGACAAATCCTTAACTCCGAAACAGATAAAGCCGCGTAGTAAAGTAGACGTAAAAGTTTCGCCTTCAAATAATGTAAGTAATAAGGAAAATACTCCAAACAAAAGTGCAATACAAAAGGATACCAAAGATATACCCGCTAAAAATATTAATGTACTAAGTCCGTCTAAGAAGTACCCAATTAAGAAAACCTTCGTTTCTAGTACTGATAGCGATAGCACCAAAATTAGCAAAGTAGCGAAAGTTAAGGATTTGGAAACAAGTAAAAATAAATCGAACGAAAATTTAGAGTACATAAAATTATCACACAATAATGAAATAGCTGTCGTCAATCAACCTAGGGTACGGACACCTATATCTAATGTATCATACGTTCCTACTGAGAGAATCAGCTCATCACGGATTGAATATAAACGTAGTATGTCTAACGAAGATAATATACCTATTACTACAACACCGAAATTTCAAAGGAATAGACTGAATCAGTCACTGAATTTCGAAGCACAAAGGTTAGATCAGCAAATATTAGACATTCAAGACGGTTATCACTCTTTGGGTCATATCGATGAAAATGGATTACCAAATGAGAATACTAAAAATAAAACGACACAATCAGAGCAAATTCATAAACCTACTAAAGCAATACTGGGGAAGAATATCATGGACAGTCTACACTTGAAACCGACTAAGAAAGTAGGGCCAAAATCCAAGCAAAGGTTAGCTACGAAAACGGAGAAAACTAAGGATATGTTTAAATTGCTAACATCGAAAAAAGATAAGCCTGGTGCAGTGGAAAAGCACGCGGGTGGTGTCTTAAATGGTAGCAGAGTTCCATCACTAGGTCTTCCTAGAGTGACTGAGCAAAACTCATGGGTTATCGTAGGATATCCCGAACAAGAAATGTTGATACCACATTACAACGAAAGACTCGTAGCAGCAGAAAGCGAAATAAAAAAAGACAAACCGAATGACGACATTAACTACTTCAAGACTCGAAGAGTGACCCCGCCTCCACAGTTTCAAGATAAACACAAAACTCCATACGAGACGGATTCTAAAAGTGACAAGGACCTGACTCATGACTCGAAAAGAGAAAAATTAAAAGATGAGGACGTTTTTGCTGATGTCCATCTAAACTTAGCATGCACATCCACACCGAAAATGCTCGCACCTCACGAGTATATGAACGGCGACAGAAACCAAAGCAGTAACAAAAAGATTAGTCGTAGATTAAATCTATTAGAAAACTTTAATAGCGGGTACGTATTCTAAAATTTCAATCTGCAGTAACCCTGTGACTCAAAATTGAGAGAACTCGCAATTCATACTTTTTGATGTGTCACGATCACTGATGCTTTGTTATCTTAGAAAAATAAGTTGAGTTACCTCCGACTGTAGATTTAGACCCTATTATTAAATTAGTACGATTTTATACATAGGTACATGTTTAGACCAGTACACGGCACTTTTATATACATACAATACAATTTTACACAACAACATTGACTCGAACTATGTTTAAAGAACTGTATGAAGTCTGAAACTGAATGAAGTTTTTGTCGATTAGCCAAACCATTAAAAGTAATATCGAACATCTCATATATATCAGATCAGAGGTTTTTTAGGAAACCGCGAATATTCAAACATACATACACAATGTTAGAATACAGAGCCTCCTTTGTGATAATTCGGTGATAACACTGAAATTTAAATTTAAGCATTTATAAATTAGGATGCTAATAAGAAATTTGTTTCCAGATTAGTTCTAAACAATCAAAACGAGATATTATACAGAGAGAGGAGTATAGATCAGACAACGTTGGAGCGATTGTGTGAACGCAAGCCAGAACCAGTTCAACATTGGCTATGTGACCTGGTGAGCTCTTGCGAGAACGAATGCATGACGACTCTCCAAAGCAAGCCACTTGGTGCGGAGATGAAGGCCTTGGTATCAGCCAGCTCTGCCACCATAACTGGCAATATTAAGAAGGTCCAAACGCACGGACAGATCATTGTGCACCAATACAGTGACGTTTTGAGGTAAGTTATGATGCGAATTAGTCATTCGATCATTTTCCTTATTTCCTTTATTCCTCTTGACATTATTATGGTCTTATCAGGCATTAGTATTTATGTGAAATGTATTTCCAATATTCTTAACAGCTCATGAATTTATTTGGATCGTATTATGTTATTCTAAATGTATTAGGTCACTTTGACTTGAGTGTCCATTCCTTTATTTTAAAACTAACCTAACCAACCTAGCAGTTTTCAAATTCGAATTCCATTTTCTGCATCCTTCTCTGGTTTGAAGTATGTATATATGGCTTTCATTAGTCCGGAAATCATAGTACAGATAATTGTATCTTCACAAATATGAAAATAGGTAAGCGTTCTTTACAAAAGTCAAGAAAAGTAATTGTTATAAAATTTTCAGACAAATAGAAGCGCACATATCGAGCGAGGAACAAATATGTTTGTTAATTGCAAACATCAATGAATTTGTGCTAGCTCACAGCATCACATTGAACACGAAACCGCCTGGGGAGACTCCGGAACGCTGGGACAAGATCAAGAAGTCATTACAGATGTATCTTCAGAAGTTAATAGACATTGGAGAAGATGTCAAGTTGGAGCTGAACGAGAGTCACCCTGAGTGGAATCTGGTGGAGAAACATTTGGAAACTTTGATCGGGATATTCTTAGAGACGACCAAAGCTGTTTTAGTTCAGCAGATGAAGGTAAGTCTAAAAATAATAAATCTTTTACAAAAGACAGTTAAAACCTGCTAACCGTAATCTATGTACGTTTTTCGTTATTACCCTTTGCGTACAGAACCCTAAAAATCTCCAATATCCTCCCAGGAACCAGATAAGAAACAATTGTCTGTATTTCGATTTAATACAGCACTATTTTTGTAACTTACTTCATATCACACCGGTTTTTATATACATACTTAATAGAGCGATCAAGATTTAATGGGCTAACGACCGGCTCGGTCAAGCACGAGTGCGGTTCAAGTATTCTTCAATTAGTATGAACGTGGCGTTGAATATCGTATCTGTAATGACGTAAAACAGCGTGTAATTTTAGTATTAAGCGCTTACTGTTTGAAGATTCCTTATAATATTTTTTTATTGGGAATTATGTATCAGGATATGAATTAATAGACATCTGTGAACTTTATATAGAACAGGGGCTCTGTCTGAAGTCAATTCAATTACAGAAGTTTTGTTACCCAAGGGCTAAGATAGTAGCCTAAAATTTACAGTAAACCAACGAGTATCAATGGCACATGTAAATTTATCAAAATATATATTTTTTTGTAAATATAATGATTAAAAGGTACAATTTAGCTTCAATTAAATTTCATATATATTGATAGTGGGCCTTTATCTGCTTATTTAATCACCTACAAACTTAAAGGTATTTGATACTAACAATATAGCTATATTTTTAAGCGGTTGAATCAGAAAGAGGGTAATGTATTTCGACCCTATGTATGTCCATTTCTTTGGCACGCGGTACAACCCAAACGGCTTGACGGATTGTGACGTATGATATATCATTAGAATCGTCTCAGTTTGCAGAGTGACTAACTTAATTAATTTAAAAAAATGGTGGTGGAGAAGAGGGACATTTTTTTACTATTAAAACAATATGGGTATCAAATGAAAGTTCGAAAATAGACTAATCTAAAAATATATAGATTGTTATACTTTTACTTGACTATTTTGACAAAAACTTATATAAGCGTTAAATTAAATATACCTAGATACCATTATGAACAAAAATTACGTTTCACGCTTTCGGGTTTTTTGTTTTAATGTTTTATATATAAATCGTTATTTATAAGTATTGAATAATAAGGATGCATTACATTTAACAAAATCTTCCAGACTTTAGTATCAATCATCGAAGAGCCACCGTCGGACATGATTCTCAAAAGCACGCTAACTTCCATCGGCCATCTAGCGATGTTGAGCGAAAACACAGAGAGCTCACTCCATGAGAAATGCTCCAAAATCATCAAGAGTATTACCGAGCTACCGTTCGTGGACTGCGGGGTTCCTCGGGCTTTGCTGACAGCTATTATAGAAAGCAACAAGAGCTCGATAAAGGCGTTGTCGCTGAGAGCGCTTGCGACTGTATGTGTCACTGGTGAAGCTGTCAAGCAATTTGAAGAGGTAAGTTATTATGGAATTAATACCATGGACGTTAAAGCAGCGTTTAAAGGATCTTCACTTAGGCTAAAAGATTTTTATTCTCAAATAAGACTTTACTAGTCATTTCTATGAGAACAATACTAGCTATTTAATTAAATTTCATAGCATATTCATATGTATATGCTTTGTAAAAATACAAACTGAAACATATTTTTTTATTTTTGTCTAAAAATTTCGGAATGTATTTATTCTGGACTAGATTCAAAAAGAGGCGGAAATAATCATTAAATCTCCGATTCCGATTTTTTTAATTAAATAATAAATTAAAATTTTACGCGTTTAAAGACGTTCTGTCCGGGGCAACATTTCATACAATTTCGCAATACTATTGATAATAAGATTTTTGTAAGTACATAGACTTTTTAAAATATCTCAATATATAAATAAATAGGTTCCTTGCTTTAATAATTTGATATTTTCAGGGTGGAGGTATAGAAATCCTGTCAGACATCCTCTCAGATAGATCGAACCCGGAACCTCAGATGCGAGAAGCCATCACAGTTCTCACTCAGATCACGGCGCCGTGGCTCCGCGGACACTATGACCTGACACAACTACACCAGTACTTGGACACTATCGTCGATAATATCACTGGTAATGTATATTTTATCATATTGGAGTAGCAATCTGTAAGCAACTTCATATAGAACAAGAGTTCTATCTGAAGTCAAGCAGTTCGAGCACAGGTGTGTTGCTGCTCCCGACTAAGATGGTCGCCTCATGTATACGTGAGCCGACAACCACACTCTTCCTTTGAAACGCAAGAACTGCACGCTAGAAATAGCGATCGAACCACACTGGTTATAAAATAAAATAAAATATTATTTATTTAAATAACTATGAAATTTATTTCATAATGTCAATATTGAATTACATAAAAAATATGTTAAACATACTAGTTATACTCATTATAAATTAATTTTAATCATTTTATATTATGGATGATTTACCGTCTAATCTATGTATTTTTAGATATTGTAAAAAAAAACCATGTGAAACATTATATTGCATATAATCATTACCACATCTTTTCTATATTCTTTACTGTCAGCTGATTTAAAAATAGCGTAAAATATTTAAAGCTTTCGTGCGGACAACTAACTGAATTTGCAACTGTTCATAATAATTTTAAGTAACTGTGGAAGTTGTTTACTGTTTATCACAAACTCACAAAGCTATTGAAAACTTTTTACGTGTGTAGTGATTTTAAACGTTAACTGTTTTGATTAATATTTAACAATGTCTCGCCATCTATTGGCGAATAGCTTGAAGTTCAGCTATTCGCCAATTACATAGCTCCATCTGTTATCGATTTAATGAAACATGCTCGATGAAGATATCGCATGTTTGTGTTCGATAATATAGATGTCGCTTAAATACATACAATTATTATATATTCTTTTCTGTGGATAAGAGACCTTTTTTTTTATTTTATTTTATTTTTTTTTTCTTATCGAGGGGGAAACCTTCAGAAGGTACCCGACGCCGTGGGAGCGACGCTAGGTTATGTGGATAAGAGACCAAGATTTTTAAAGTGCCAAGAAATTACAATTACATTATTTTTATTTATAGGGCTATAATTATAGGAACGAAACTAGAATATGTTAGACTGATTTTATAAATTGTTTCAGGTATATTATGCCGAACTGAGTGTTGCCAACTCCTGCTGCTTTGCACGGCTTGCCTTGTAAACCTGGTAAGGGAGTTGGAACTAGAGAAGAAAGAAGAAGACAAAGGCCCCAAATCAGACATCGTGGAGGTGTTTGAAAAACATCGCACAGTTGAACGGGTGCTTGATGCTGTGAAACGCCGTGGCCCCAACATTTCAGTATTTTTGCAGGTAAGATAGAGGGCATGCGGTTAGAACTTTGAATATGTTGTCTTTATTTAGTAATTTTGTTAATATGAAAAAGTGATTTAACTTGATCATTTGCATAGGTACACGAGTGCAGAGTTCTGTCTTAATTGTGTATACGTAAACAATGCTCTTTTACTAATTTAGGTTACCATTGTTACAAAAACTAATGACTAAAACAAATTAATTTTGTTTATTTATTTAATTAATAGTAAATCATAATAGACTACGGAGTTTAGGCGCGAACGGTACTAGGACGAGAGCGGGGTATGAGGCGGGAGGGAGACCGCTTTCCTCCCGTTCGTCTAGTTAGCTTGGTCGAATTGTAATTACTTATTGTATCATAGATATTTTTCATCTCATGTACGTTAGATCCTCTTAGTAAATACCCAAGAGTCCAACATTCGTAACAACCATTTGTTATCATTGAACGACGTATGAATGTGACGCAGGAGCAGACCGCGTCGCTCCTGGCGTCGCTGTCCCGCGTGGCGCGCTGCGTGCTGGCGCTGAGCCGGGCGCGCGCGGCGAGCGTGGCGCTGCTGAGCTTCGCGCGCGCGCCGCCCGCGCTGGCGCCGCGCGCCGCCGAGACGCGCGCGCAGGCGCGCCTGCACTGCCACGCCGCTGAGGCTATATCTAGGTGACTCTACTCTTTACGACTACACCTATTTCTAGCGTGAAGCAGAGGTGGAAGGGTGTGGTCGCCGGCTCACTTTTATATGAGGCGACCATCTCAGTCCTCGGGAGTAGCAACGCATCTGTGATAGACTTCATATAGAACCCCTGTTCTATATGAAGTTGCTTACAAATGTCCATGGGCGGCAGTAACCATTTACCATCAGGTGGGCTGCTTGCTCGTTTGCTACTTCATATTCATAAAAAAAAAGAAAAACAACGTCTTACAGCGTTGCTTCTTGTCCCCGTAAACGCTTTATCCAAGTAACGTTCACTAAAATCGTTACGAGCTTTATAATATGATGAAATAGATAAAAATAGCCTAGAATTATCTTAAACATATATATGTTTTGCAATGTATTTTTTTTTTAATAATAATTTAGGTCTAATTACTATCATCGTATTATTAAAAGATTTTATTTAACTTGCAATGTTTGTATGTAAGTATGTTTGGATCAAATCTTGCAAGCTAAATTTAACCCACTTCTCGGTGTCCGATTGAGCTGAAATTTGGAAAACACATTAAGTTCTGATGACAATGCAATTATATGTAATCAATATTGTTGTTAATCCAAAATGGCCGCCGTAACAAAGTGGTGGAATACATTTTTTTGTCCAACTCATCCAATATGGGTATGGAGTGAAGCTTGATTTTAAAAATACTTTTTATATTCATTTATTCTTATTTTGAAAATTTAACATAAACCAATTAAAATACCATTTATTATCAACCAATTACAATACCACTATTGATAATGTCTCAGTTAGAATGAGAAGGGCCACTATTTTGGTTAAATGATGATTGCTATAGGTACCTACTGTCAGATCTTTTAGATCAATGCATCAAATATTCGAATGTATACACAAGGTAGATTTAATTTTCTAATAAGGATGAGTGATTTATTGCCACAATAAAAACAAAATTTTGTTATTGACACTATGACATAAATAATTACAAATAAAATTGCAACATATTTTTTACAATTGCTTTAAGATCTATGAAAATTTAGTACAAGATTCATTTTATTATGTTGTTGATATTTTAGTGTAAATCATTTTCATACTAATCTAAAATTTACCATTGCAAGTGTTCAAAATTTTATATAAGTATTAAGTATTGTAGAATTCTAATGAAATTTACTTCTAACAGGTTATGTGTAGTACCGGACGTGGCGCTACAAATCGTCCAACTGGAGGGCATTCCTCATCTTACCCGCTTGGTTAGGATGCAGCGAACTCGTCCCCACCTTGAAGACAACCCTGACCAAACCCTCATCCATTGCCTGAAGGCTTTACGGACTATCTACAAGCATTACCCAGAATCCTTCGCAGATTACCAGCGAGACGTCCAAGATATGATCAAACCACATCTTATGGAGTCTCTCATGCTATTCTCTGCTAAACAAGAGAGTTATGTTTGAGGCATACTCCTCTGTTCAAGCCACGTCCAAAGATATAATTAAATATGGGTAACTAAGATTATTTTAATACTAGTTTCGAACTTTTAATTTTCACTTTTTATTTTCGATCCAATGTGTACCGTCTAAAATTAGCTTTAAGTGACCTTTTCAAATAAAGACCATTCGCAAATTTGTAATTTGTTTCAACGTCAGGATTTCATAAAAAAAATTTTTTGAAGACTGAGTAGCAAGAAGTGTAATTATTTAAAAAAGATAACAGAAAAATAAAATTGTATGTGTAATGAAATTTTTGTAAAAAATCTTTAGTGTATAAAAATAAAATGACAAATGAAATTTTAATATATTTCATGCACACGTATGAATTTATCATACATTCCACTATTTTGTTCGATATTATGATTGACTTTGATTATTTTCTAAATGTACAATAAAATTGATATTGTATTGTAGTCGTATTTTTTTTTTTGTAAACTTAGATTGTTGTATATTGTTTTAATTTAATTCTATACAATGTAGTCACCTCACTATTTAAAATGATTATAATGTAGTCATAGAATATAATCTCATATATTATTTACTTTACTATTTAGTGGTTAACACCTGGTATACGCAGCTGTAATATATTATGCAATATTCATGGATCTATAATTTTTTAATAGAAAATGGAATTTATGACGTCATCAAAAAAATAAAACGCGTTTTTATTGGTTTTTAATGATTGATGATAAAATCATTAAAAAAACAACAAAAACGCCTTGCTTCCCATTTTCTAAATCTAATCTAAATTAAATAATAATTTGCTCTTATCGTATTTTTGAAGCAAAGGAATATTTAAATAACACGTTGGTTTGTGACTACTTTCCGAAACTGATCAAGAGATGGCGCTTCAATGATTTTGAATGAAAGAACCGAATTTTTCGAAACATCTTGTATACAAGTTTCATTTTGTGACTATAGGAGTATGATTATCCAGGCATTAGCATCCGGTCTGGTGGCAAATCTCTGTTTGGCATAACATCAATCGTTTACAGGGTACAATTCTCTCAAGATTTGTTAAGTTAAAACGATTAAGTTGATTAATTTATCACGCGTGACATATCACGCGTCTTAATAGAGAACATTTACTTTCAATAAACCCATCCGGAAATGTGAAGTACGTAGTTTCTGCTTAGTCATCATGAACGCTGAGATGTTATTGTAAATTTGAAATTATTTACAGTTGCATGTATACCAGGATTTATTGTAATCAGAGGCCATATTTAATATTTAGCGCTAGTCTAGTTTCATTTCAGTACATCAGTATTTTTAATTCGGTGCATTTTATTATAAAATTATAGTTTAGTAAGCCGTATAATCTGTTCGTGTGAATGTTATAAATTTTGACTACCAAGTACCTACTGGTTAATATCTAAATGGTAAAATCTAGATTATTTTCCACCGTATTCTTTGTTCTATTAAGACATTTCTATAATAATAGCATCATCATTTCAATGTTATCTACTTAATATTATCTAATCATACCACCTCAAAATAACTTTATATTATTGTACGAGTGTATTATAAAATAAACATTTGTATAGAAATTCTTAGTACATGTTGTGTAGGGTTTTGGAACGAAACACTATGATACTTACGTATAATGTGCGATAGGTCGCCTTATTGTTATCTGTTTATAAATAAAGATATCAATAAATTTCAATGTTGTTTTTATTCAAAATATATTCGATTTAAATATAAGACTATTACCAATACATATTGACAAATGTTAATGCCACAATAAGTGTAGACAGGTAATGATAAGTAATCAAACAGGTACAAAAAACTTTGGAACTCCGGAAGTGCCGACAGAGGTGAAAACTTGAAAATAATGCCGACATGCATATGTACCTAAATATTATATACACATATATGATACACATACCGGGTGTAATCGTTAAGTGTGCACAGGCGATTATTACGTAACTATTACAGATATCAAAAAACTTTAAACTGAT
>DWNE01006060.1:0-13397 GCA_018249875.1 Cecropterus toxeus | reverse complement strand
GGACTATGGCCTAAAAACTCTCTCACTCTGAGAGAAGACCCGTGCCCAGCAGTGGGACAATAATGGGTTGACGAGAAACGATACAGTAACGCTCACATTTTTCCTCATAGGAATGAAGTAGCAAACGAGCGTGCAGTCTACCTGATGGTACGTGGTTACTGCCGCCCCTATGGGCGATGTCTATACATCCGTAAGCAACTTCATATAGAACAGGTTTTCTACCCGAAGTCGATCACAGTTGCGTAGGTACTCCCGAGGACAAAGATGGTCGCCTCATATATAAGTGAGAGAGTACTACAACGGCTATAAATTCTACGATGTAGTAAGGCCTGAGTTTGATTCTCGACGTAGCATCTGAATGCTATCTAAATATTTTTGAAGTTGTATGCTTCTTTTCGACCGTTTACCGTACTATTTAGGATAGCTAGTTAATGAAATTAAATTAAATGTCTTTATTTTGTACAGCCCTGCTCGGGCACTTATAAATTGTCAGTTATAATATTTAATTGGTAACTATCACGACCTTAAGTGAGATGAACGTACTATACAAGAAACTCAGCGGGTTCATTCAAGCACGTTTTATAAATGGCAGTAAAAGCTAATATGGCGATGCATAAAATATCATTAGCAGTATTATCTTCATTATTTTGTATTTAATTATAAATTACTCCAAAGAATTATAACTCCTTACCTATGTACCAACGTATACGCATCTTATTTTTCTTTATTTTGTAGAAAATATTAACTAAATAATATAAAAAACAATAAAATAAAATATTAATTCGAGTAGAGGATATTAACTAATAGTTATTTATCGGCGTAGGTGTAAGTAAAATATCTTTGTATGACTATTATACGAATATGTGAGATCAACTCTACAATTTGTCTCCTGGGACCGGTCACACATTTCTTGCTATCCCTGACGACTAAACTGGAACATCATGTATGCGTGCTATCTGAACATCGTAAAATTGTTTTATTCATAAAAAACAGTCGTACCATTTAAAATTGACTTCGCCGAAGCTATTATCGCTAACGTTCAGACAGTCATTATATTATTTGTATATGTACTTCCCAAAACTAGTCAGCCAACATATTCAAACTATAAGCGGTGGTACGAAGTGTTCATTTACAAATCCAACAGTCGTAGAGCCACGTAGCTATGTGTCAAAGTAGCACTTGATTTGCTACATCGCTAAAGTTGGCGTAGCGTGATTGCTACAACAGTGCTACGAATGCTAAGTGCCCTTTGATCTTCCAGTGTAAATGAAGGCAGCTTTGTTAACTTTGAGCGGCCGCCAATGCGTTGCCTACTTTGAATGTGAGATTTTTTTGTTCATCTGTCTAAAATACTTTCATTCTAAATTTCAGTTATGATTATATGTTTACATTACTAAAATAAAGAGTAACCGTTAACTTATACAGTTTATTTTTTTCTTTACATTTATCTTATATCAATTGTTGTTATTTTATGAACTGTCCAATTTAAATAAATTATGTTGAAGTTTACTTTGACGGTTTTCCTTCATTGATTAACCACTATGGAAAGCATTAGTAGGGTGATGTTAAAAAAATGGAAATGAAGGACTATGGATTTAAACAAATCTTTTTTTCTTCTTTAAATAAAATAAGTAATAATATTAATATATTTAATGAAGTAAGTAAAAACAAATTATTTATATCACCAAAAATACCGTCAGAATCATCTCTAAAATGAGAAGGACAGGATCGATAAGGCCTGAGAAACTAGACACATGACGTCGGGATTAAATAAATACTAAATTGTTTACAGAAATCAATTTAATAAAATATATCTTATTCTTTTGACTTTAATATCAACCCATTTCTTCGTCTAGACTAAGATAAACATTACATACATTAAAGTAGAAAAGTTATGTAAACATTTACAAACTTACTTTTATACTACAATATTTTGACAAACGTATTTTTAAATATACTGACGAGAATATTGTAATATGCACACTACAATTTCTTCCAGGGATATTCCGGGATTCTAATTTCTTCTACTAAATGAGACGAGAAAAAAGGAAAACATGATTAAAATATAATATTCATATACGCATAAAATATACACATAACATTTGTATTTAATACATTTTCAAGTGCAAAATTTTGCTTTAATGTGCCCTTTAATGTTTCACCGTTGGGCACAGGCCTTTTCTCAGATTTGGAGAATTTCAGGCCATAGTCCACCGCGCATGCCAAGTGCGTATTTAAATATTCCTCAAACCTCAGAGAACATTTTTTAAAATAACTTTTGGGCGTGTTGATTTCTTCACGATTTCTTCACCGTAAAGCAGTGATAATTAATTTCTAATATCCACATTTAAAAATGTTATGACGGACATATATATTTTTGTATTAGTCTAGGCTCACACATAAAAGAATATACAATCTAAAAATCTTTTATATATATCATAAAGTAGCAATTGAACTTGTAGTCTTAATGGTAAGTGGCAACAGCCGGCCATGAACATCCGTAACAAACTTTAAAGGATTGGTGTTCAACCTTCGGTCAGCCACAGCTGTTTCCCCTGAGGACTAAGTTGGATCGCCTTTTCACAAGTCACCCTAAACCTTCAAACTAGAAGACAGAAGCGCTTACCACAAAGGATGCTATATTATATATCATTAGATATCTATAGTGATCTTCTTAACCCTACACTTCAGTTATGACATAATCACTAAGCAACCGATCCTTAGAGTAATTGAGTAACAAGTTGTATATATTATAGTATTATAGTATAGTATTATATATATTGTATAGCAATTAGTACGCAAGCAAGCAAGTCGAGCAAGTAACTAAACGCATCTACTGGTTCACGCTCGCCGGACCGGCAGTAAAGCGTGTAACTAGCAGTTGGATTAATTCAGTTAGAAATCAGTCAACTGAACTTAACTGGTAGAAAATTTATGGATTTGTCGGGAGTGATTTTTTTTGTCATATATTCAGAAAATTTAAAGAAAAATACTATATCATTAGTTTTTTACTCTTTAACCGTAAAATAAAGAATAGGGTTAATTATGATGAGTAATTCTAACTTATTGTGTGTACTGAATAATATAATACAATTAACAACACTGACGCAAAAGAGTGTAAAGACTTTACGCTTTTTATAACATAACTGACAACGATAAATGCCCACCAGAGCTGAAAATCTATCGCGATTTAAGATGTTTAAGTGTTTCCGCAAAAAAAAGTGTTAATTTCAACACTGTACTAAATTTTACATTTATGGTAGCGCCATGGCGCAACTATTAGCATTTTTTTCTTATTTCTAATCTGCAAAAATCCATAGAAATGTATTTATTGATTTATTAGGACACACCAACAGCTTACAAACAATACATACCGTAAAATTGTAAAAATATAAATATTACCTTGCAAGTACGTCAATAACAGGCGTGCACAACATTGACACTGCATAAACGCGTTGTTGCACATTTCATATGTTAATACTTAAAGATGATAGGAAAATTATTAAAATTTTATAAGTATACTGGATAGCTTTTGTTTCAAGCCATTGATTATATCATTAAAGATGTCTATGTCTTCGACTGATGCACTAACTTGGTTGTAATCGGCGCAAATTCTTAGAAGGGGGAATATCGAATGAAGTTGGATGTATCGTATACATAAGGACTAAGTTGGAACACCTCATAAAAGTTAATCTACCTTACGGTTCAATCTTCAAACGGGAACAGCTTGAAGCAATAATACAATAGCTAATACGTTAACAATCAAGAACTTTTATCTTTAATTTACACTCTCTTTTTGGTTATGTGGTAAATGTCGTTTACTTTATTTTTAATAATTTATTTGATTTATATATATTTAACACAGTTAAAGATATGTTTAAGGTAACTAAAGTATGTTCCATATTTCAACGCGTATAAGCGCAAAAATATACAAAATACATTAATACAACTTGTCCTTACTCTTTTACAGAATAATTCAATCGGTGATTTAGGCTAAATTGCGCATACCAAACTTCAGCGATACTATTTGCAGTCTAAAACAAGATGTAAATAGCGCGGGGCGTGATCAGAGCAGTGATGTATTTGTTCTGAAGCTGTGGCACGTAGTTAGGGGAAACTTAGTTAGTTTGATCCGATCCCATTGTAACATCCTTAAACAAGTTTCATTTGAACAAATTTCTCATCCCATTTAATCTTTAATCACATTTAGAAGGGCTATTAACTTTGTAATTATAGTCGACGTCGGCCCATTACTAACGCACTGCTGGGCACGGGTCGCTAAGAATGAGAAGGGTTTAGCCCACTAGGGTCTAAGGGTCTATGCTCCAAGTTGAGAGATAATAAGCAATTTTGAAAGTATGAATGTTCCGTTTCTTGATAATACCCATAGATACTATAGCGAATTAGTGCAGTTCATCCAATGGCAAGCATCCACAACTGCCGATGGACATGTGTCAATCAACTTCATGAAGCATATCATCATAGCATCGTCTTAGGTCGGCCGGTAAACATTAGGTTAAATTCAGTCTTCTCCCTTGAACGCCACAGCGTTTACTGCTGTTATTTAAATTGCTGACTTTGAATTCTATCCACGAAGGGTTTTGCCACTTCATAATGTAAGTTTAGTTAAATTAAATTTTACGTAATATACAGAAGTATGTTTCCGACAATTTCCAGAGGCATTTTAACCTGAGTCGTCCGTGTGGAAGAAATAAATTCAAATAATTCACATCTTAGAATTTTTTTGTGGTTAATGAGACAAAAAATATGATCATGGAGATAAAAATAAACTTTTAGGTAACCATTATACTTTTAATAAAAAGAATTACCTTCCGCGTGAGTAGTAGTATTTCTTTCTATATTTTTTTTAAGAGTTTGTGTGTCTGCACCAAACTAAAACTACAAATTCTAATTTTATAAACATAACAAGAGTTACCATTTAGTGACTCGTTGTCAAAATGAGCAATAAGTATTTATTTTTTGTTTAATTAAAATCTATGTAGCTATTATATTAAACGTTAATACAATTTATAGTTATGTTACATTTTAACCGCGAGTAAAACCGCGGAGCTCAGCTAGTATACTTATGTGTTGACGACACAGACGAGTGTAGTTAAAACTAAAGCGATAAGACACAATTATCATAAACGGCGTAGTTAGCCTGCAATCTGACTTACTACCGACTCGGGAATACGTCTTTATGCGGCAACATTATGTTAATTCCTCTGAAGTTACAGTACTAAAAGTTATCGGATAACTTCGTGCAGTGAATTAATGAACTGTCTATTAATTGAATGTGAAATTTGAGAAAGGTTCCGAAGGTTCTGTGAACGAGAGAAGGTGGAAAAGAAACTGGACGATGTGACATAGGATAACGAATGTATGTGATAACATGCTTAACAAAATTTCTGTTTATGTTTTATTTTCGCGGACGCCTGGGATATTTAAGCCGTCATTACTGTAAGGTCTAGTTTTCCGAGATAATTTCTGTGTTTCCACAATCTTCGTGTTTTCCGAGACGTGTAAATCCTTCTATTTATAGTATGTATATTTTATATTGTAGTATATAGCTGATGAGGTGGCATATGATTCCTGAGGACTAAGTTGGAGCGCTTCAGTTAAGTACATCTCCCTTACCACACCCTTTAGACCAAAACACAGCCCTTAACACTGCTATTATTAGGCAGTAATGTATGTGACGATGGTGCTCCAGAGTCGAACCATAAAAGGCTCTGTCATCAAAAATCTAACCTCTAGCCAAACTTCTTGTCAACTGAAAAGTAAGCACCTGGTATTCCCTAATATTTTTAGACAAAATTTGCACGTGCCTCAAAGTTTTAATAGGAAAACTTCGGTTTCTCTAACTCCGCTTATTACAACTGATATTCCTGGGAGTTAGAAATTACTTTTAGTATCATTTAATTCTAGTATAATGCCATGCCTGGTTTATACAGGAACCATATTTTACGTTCCTGTAATGAGCAGCGCTTACGAAATAATATAACAGTAATACTCTTAATGGTACCCCGAAAGTTATCTAAAGACATACTTTAAGGAACAACACAAAAGGCCTTATCACTAAACAACGTTTTCTTCCAGACAACCCTTGGATGCCGAGGTAAAGGATGAATGTAAAAAGGTGAGGAAAAATACGAGTAAGTAAGGTTAAGGGCTTGAATAGTAAGGTATATATTCATTATATATTAATAATCTTACTTATAGCAGTGATAGCCTAATGGTTGCATCTCGGCCTCTCATTCGAGGATCCGAGGTTCGAATCCCAGGCACGCACCACTGATTTTTCTAAAAAAATATGTGCGTATTAGAATATAATTATCACTGCTTTACGGTGAAGGAAAACATCATGAAGAAACCTGCACATCTGAGAGTTCTCAAAGATGTGTGAAGTCTACCAATTCGCACTTGGCCAGCGCGGTGGACTATGGCCTAAGATTCTCATTCTGAGAGAAGACCCGTGCTCAACAATAATAGGTTGACGATGACGATGAATTTTACTTATAAATGCGAAAGCGAGGATGAACGTGTATTTGTTACCCTTTTACGCAAAAACTCTGATTACGCTGAAATTTGGCGCTCAGGTAGTTTATGGTCTAGAATCTAGATCATTAACTACCTGTACGCCAAATCGACACTACATTAACACATATGCCTTATATTCATTTTCGCGGTTAACGCGTCGGTAAAATTATAATATTAAAACAGGACCTTAAAATCACACCGTCTACATGAATATCAAACTGTATATCGTTTAATTGTGTGTTGTTAATAATAAAAACGATGCACGCACATATACAAGCACCTACGCACACCTTGAAATAGATCTTTTAACAATACATATAGCCAAAAAGACGAAACATATATAAGTGAAGCGATCGAATATAAATAAAGACAATGGTACTATCAAGCGTTAATAAGAACAGCTAAAGTCGAGAGCACTTAACCTGACTTAGCCGTTAATTACTACGGAACTTTAGCCATTTGCGATCTCGCCCAACTCGAACGGAATGTACCAACTTGAGCTATACCGGAATGCGAAAATTCGATGCCATACCATTTAGTCCGCGCCATAAAATAGGACTTATTGAAATCCAAATTAAATTCCGCCTTGGAATATGGAACTTTTGATAAAATTCCCAACAATAACTTGTCCTTTGCCTCGAATTGATCATTCCGAGTTTTGAAGTACGAAAACGAACGGGCCCCATTTCGATCTTAATTAAATAACAATGCTTCAGAATTATAAGGCGAGAGGATTAATGTTTTCGGAGGCAATTGAATTCTGGCGCAGGTGTTCATGAATTTCGCATTTCAGCGCAAAAAGCAACAATGGGAAGCGTGGCGTATTGTTACACGGGATTTTCACGGGAGTGCCGACGTTGCTGGAACGAAATTAAAAAGTTGACGCCGAATAAAACCGGCATACGGACAAAAACGGCGACGGAGTAACACAATAGACGCGTAATAGACAATCATTATTCATGGCTTATCTATATCATGGCATATCTAAGTTGTATCGTTTTCCGATTGAATAGAACTGTGAGACCAGTGATTTTTGTAAGTGAAGCTACAATTTCCGTCTCTTAATACATTATTCTTTATACTTTAAATAGATTCTACTCATTGGAGTAAATAAATAAATGAAGGAAATGTAAAAATAATCATTTTTTATAGAAAAAAAATAATATTTGTACAGAGTCAGAAAAGTTCTAATTTAAAGTAAATTTGCGATGTGAATCAAATACAACCATTACTCTTTTGTTGATGTACTAATTGCTATTAAAAATATATTTCCCATATTTTCATTTGGTGTCTATTAGTTTCTTAGTCGGTGGTAGAATTCGCGAGGTTCATCATACACTGAACTTTTCCCAATCCTAAGTCCAACTTTAACGCGTAACACGATTGTAGTACTTTAGGCCATTCGTTGGAAACATTTGAATTGCTCTTGATTGCATTTCTTTCTTCACTTTCATTCCTCATTTTCATTAATAAATCAAGTAAAGATACTAATGTTTGTCAATACTCTTTATTACAATTTAATTTTATTAATTATTACGTTTTATTTTGGAATATAAAAAAATATACAAGCTTTGGCCCAATTGACACAATATTATAATTCTAAATTATGAAATGTTTATAATTAATCTTAATATAATAAAATACAATAAATTATTAGTTTAAGACTCTACGTTAACCCTATTAGTTTCTAGGTGGCAATGCAAGGACATTTGGATCTCCGTTAAAACAAGTGCAGCATTCGAGCGATTGAATGAAAATCGCGCGGAGACCTATTTTGTGAACCGTCGCCACTGAACGGAGTAGATAAATAATGGTTCGACGAGGTACCATCGTCACACCTATATTGGACATCAGGTGGACTGGATGTCCGTTTGCAACATCAATTTAAAAAAAACTATTTTATTTTATTATGCTTCATAAATGTATTTCAATCACGATCCAATAAAAACTCCGTGATTTTAAACTGAAATAAGGAATGTCACAATAAGCACAGTGACAAAAGACACATCAGCGAAAACAAAGCATTTGTATTAATAAAATCAGAAAAAACAAAGGACGGCGCGATACAGTTAAAGTTCAGCCTTTGTTAGCGGAAATATGATGTCACGCAGTCCATCTCTGTAAAATCTGGCGTATCGCGCGGGCGATTGAAATGAAAAGCGGGCGAGCGCCGACAATCCAATTTTGCTTTCGCTTTGTGAATGTATTACAATCACGATCCAACAATGGCTACGTGATGTAAACACGTATGACGCTCGGCAAATGACCGTGGCCTAATCTGCCGTTATAACCGCGTGACGGCCATATTTTGATATGCGATGACATAATTGTCTTTGTTATGTAACGATTGATATTATAACGGTTATTTTAAGGGAAACTACTTTAGAATCGTTGTGAGTTGAATCTCGATTAAAAATGCGTTACGACAGTCGTTGACGGCGCTATATCTAGATGGCGTTGTATCCGTTTCTGAATCACGCTAACGATTTTACCTAGTAGCTTGTATAAGAACTCAAGTTTAGTATATGTGAAGTTAGATGTGCGAATATTATTTTATGTTATGGATGATATGTTATATATGTTATGGATGTTATGATGATGTTATGGATGGTTATGTTATATTAGTTATGAATGTTAGACCTTTGGCAAAGTAAATATTATTTAGGACACGTTCGTCCTAACATATTCGATTTCCAACAACGAATAAACGATACCCATAAAATGTACCAAAACAATTTTTCATTTGGCAAATATTTTCAAACTTCAGAGGCATCATCATTCTCGTCCGAATGCGAAGTCGTTTCAACAAAGCGTTACAAAAACATCACTTTACGTTCTTTCAAAGTTTCCGAAATGATTGATGGCCACGGAAGCGCAGAAGTAGTCGCAAGTTGCGAAGCGAACGCCATTAAAAGCCAGTTCAAGAGTATTAGCGGTCTTATGCTACTCTATGACATACATAATATGACATACGTACTTGCTTTCAAGTTGGTACTCAAACACACTACAATCAAATGTAGGAAACCTTACGAATATTATATAGCAAGTTGTCGAAGGTGTAAGTAACTATTTCACGTAAAAACATCTGATTAGATAGGCACATATATAGAACAGCTGTTCTAACTGATTCCGATCTCAGATGCATTATTACTTGTAAGGACTAAGATGACTTATAGCTACACATTGTTTGACTAGTAAAGACGCGCCATGTTGCTTCTATGATTTCCGATTTTCATACGTCACAAAGCGTCAATACTCTCATTATAGCGCCATAATTTACTTTGTAATAAATCTTTTGATTCTCAAATAACCCCAACACAATAACCAAAGAGTCGTATCGTCTTTTGATTGTGACCGTAAATAATTCAGACGTCTTTTTCCAACCTGATTTTTTCCTGTTCAAAGACATTCCGTACTTGCTTTCAGAAACGGACATCGTCAAAGAATCTAAAGATATTTAGAAATATACGATCCTTATAACGTAACAATGAATAAGTATTTCATATTTGACCGTGAGCGTGTTTATATGACAACATCTTAATGTCCTATTTAGGGAATCTGTTTTCGTAAATCATTTTGCATAAGACACTGTTTTGCAGTACAGGCTTCTGGGCCAGTTTAAGCAAAGCAATATCTATCTATTAATATTAGTGTTTCGATTTAGAAAAATAGGTAATTACCTAATATTTTCTTAAATACACCATAAATGGAATGTCATTGCAATTAACTGAATAGGATTTAGCCATTAAAGCATCACTAAAGTTAATTACAGATGCATTGATATTACCGAGGACTAACATGAACGTTTCGTATAAAACCGGCAACTACAATCTTCAACCGAAATGCAAGAAGTGTTTTATGCTGCAAATAAGTGTGGCGGTGGTATTTCGCCAGATAAACCGTACTTGCTCTTACGAAAAGACTTGACCACTTATATCACATAAATGTGATTTATGTAGTACCTACATGTTACTAATTTTCTATTTATCGTCAACCCATTATTGTCCCACTGCTGGGCATGGGTCTTCTTCTAGAACGGGATACTTTTTGACCATAGCCCGTGCTGATCAAGCGCGAATTGGTGGAATACACCATGGAGACCTTTTTAAAGTACACTCAAGTGTGTAGGTTTTTTTAGTATGTTTTCCTTCATCTTAGAGGAATGATAATTAATTATTGTTATAACATAATTTTAGAAAAGTCAATGGGTCTGGGATTGCAACTTCAGACCTTCAGTTGAAAGGCCGACTTTCAACCATTAGTCTATTACGACTATAATTACTCGCATTAATATATTTCCTATTAATGTAGTCATATTTCCCCCGTACTTATCTGCACATATACAAGTTTGGAATGAGTTTAACACAACTAATTAACTGGGAGCACTCATGTTTGTGTTTCATCAACATATCACATACAGAGCGTTTGATGTTTACTTCAGTTTTAATTGTCTTAGGCACACGTGTTTGGGCAATTCTGTATATATAGGTGGATACATAATGCTTTATATTAGAGATGCCACGAATATTCGGCAACTATTCGGTATTCGGCTATTCGGCCACTATTTACCGCTATTCGGTATTCGGCCGAACAAGTTTAAACTTTTAAGTGACGAGTTGTGACTTGTCCGCGGAAAGTACTAAGTGTTGCCGAATATTCGGCGGCCGAATATTCAGCGCTTCGGCCATGAACCTCGCCGAATATTCGGTATTCGGCCAAATAACTATTCGTGGCATCTCTACTTTATATGATTATCATGAACATGGGAGTTTTAGATTTTGAAGTTCAAGATTCTATATTTTTTTTTGAAATATTAACGTTATACGTAATTTATTTTAAATGTATAAACAAATCTATAAAAACTGTTTAAAAATTTTCGCTCGTAAGATCTACCTTTTTATGGACTGAATAAAAAGAAAGAAGAAAAATTATAATTCCAACGTGAAAAGCAACGCAAATTTGACGGTTTTTTGACGTTATAGAGCAAAATTAATTAGCTAATTTAAAACCTTAATGATCTCAAAATAAAAAAATGTATAGGAATATCTACCGCTACAATTTTATTCGCGTAAAAGGTGGAGAATTATAACGTCTATAATAAATAAATAAAATTGAAGTCTCTGTTAGTAGTATTAATTTAACAGATTTTTATTTAATGTATCTACAAATATACAGGATATTTGTATAAAAAACGATGATTTAATTATTTTCTGTTTGTCTGTCCCTGTATGTCTTTTCTGGCCAATCTCCAAAATGGCTGGTCCAATTTGACAGAATTTCCACTGACATATAGCTTATATTATAAGGAGTAACGTAGGCTATTTTTATTATAGAAAAATAATTCTGAGTTCCGTGCAAAAAAATAAAACCCAAGAATGCACGCAAACTCTGTGCGAGATGGCCAGCACTAATGTCGGTTGCTATCCGTCCTCTTTGATAAAATGCTATATTATTGACATTGTTATAGATACTTATATATACCTGATATAAGTAATAAATATGCTGATTACATAATATCAAACGAACAGTATTCTTACTCCAACTATGACGTTAACAACATTCAATTATTATGATATGAAGTATTGTAGGCTTTTGGCACTTGTATTAAAGTACAGTAGGTCACGTATGATTGAAAGAGGAAGAAAAAAACATTAATTTGAAACAGCTTGTTCTCGTAAGTTGTGGCACATAACTAATGTGACTATTTGTTATGTTTTGGACAGGACAATCCTGACTCGTGGTTATCTCTCCAGTTATTACCGGTATAGACAATGTCCCACTCTCATGTTTATCAATTAAATCAACAATGTCCTAGGTGCGATATTTTCACTAATATATTTAAGGTTTAAAACGCCTTTAAGTAAACACTTTATACGTTGGTGGTAGAACCTTTAGTATATGTAGAGCGATATCTATTTCCGCATTATAACAGCAACAGGAAACACTACTGTATTCCAAATTTCCAATATGAAGGGTCAAGTTGATTCGGAATTATACAACAAAGCATGTATTTGTAGCAAAGCGTGTGTCGTCAACCTTAAGTAGAATTCTAATAGTATTTGGAGTTGATAACAGATGTCCACAGGCAGCATTAATTCCTTATCATTAGATGGACAGCAAGCCAATTTGCTATATCTATAATGAAAAAGAATTAACGTAAAAATTTGACGTAAAAGAGAATGAGAATCATAAACAAGAATTAGGAAAAATAAAGTATTTTTCTACAATATTTCGCAAGTGTCCCGCAGAGATGAGAACAAACTGTCATACTACACATAACGTCCTCCCGCGAAGTTGTTGCGACATGTTGGCGATATGGCGGAACTTCGAACAAATTATTGCACGCTCCACATTCGTATGTGAGATAACGCTGAACAGTAATTTTTGGCTAGTTAACTGGTAGCACCGCAGCGTGGCGTAAGTAGTTCCCAACTGCGATTATTTGTCAAATAATCACAAACTAAAAAACAAACATTAAAAATATATAAGTGCCTGTGCCGTGAACGACTGGTTTTATGGGTTTGTATTTTATTTCATTTTATTTTTTGTTTATAAGATTGTAGGTACAATGTTTTTTTAGTTTAGTAGTTTAGCTAACTTTTAATTATTTATTTACATCAAATATAGCAACAATGAGAGTCAAATCAAATAGTTAACAGCAAATAGATACCACATTAAAAAAAATCATATAGCAAACGCGCATACAAGCTTTCTAGTTAATGATAATCGAACACAGCCTCCCATGGATATTTGTAAGCAACTTCATATAGAACAGACGCTGTTTTTACCGACTTCCAAAAAGGAGGAGGTACTCAATTCGTCTGTATTTTTTTTTTTTTTTTATGTTTGATACATCG
>DWNE01006059.1:0-13399 GCA_018249875.1 Cecropterus toxeus | reverse complement strand
CATTTATTTAATTACCCGACTGCCTCACAAGGAGGGTAATGTTTTTCGAACGTATGTATGTATGTTTGCTTGTATGTATATCCATTTCTTTGGCACGCGCTAAAGCTCAAACGGCTTGACAGATTGTGACGTATGACAGTTTGCAGAATGACATATTGTATGTATTTTTTAAATGGTTTTATTATGGAGGTATAATATTAAAGCTAATAAATAAATCCATCTAAAAATATGTATATGTACTTTAACTTAACTATTTTGTCGAAAACCCATATAAGGTGTTAGATTTGATATATTATTATGAACAAAAAAAAACGTTTTACACAGTCGGGTTTTTTGTTTTACTATTTTAACAATACTAATTTTATCTTTTTACAGTTTTATTTATTTATTTACAGTATTATTTATTTATTTACAGTTTTATTTCTTTATTTACAGTTTTATTTATTTATTTACAGTTTTATTTATGTATTTACAGTTTTATTTATTTATCTACTAGTCATTGCCCGTAACTTCTTACACGCGGACTACACCTATTTCTACCCAATAGCAACAGTGTTAAGCGCCGCTGTGTTTTGGTCTGAATGGTGTGGTAAGGGAGACACATTACTCCGGGGATTTCAAGCTTAGTCCTTAGGAGTAGCAACGCATCTGTGACCAACCTCAGACAGGACTCTTCTGGGGTGGATTACAGATGTTAATGGGAGGCAAAAGCCACTTTCCTTCAAGTAGACTGCATGTTCGCTTGTTACTTTCAAATAAAAGATATATATTTGATTTACAATAATAATCAGCCCACTTGTATATGAGGCGAACGTCCTCGGGAGTAGCAACGCATCTGTGATAGACTTCAGATAGAACCGACCGATCTATGTGAAGTTGCTTACAGATGTCCATAAGTGGCAGTAATCACTTACCATCAAATAAACTGCATGCTCGCTTGCTACTTTAATCAGATAAAAAAATGTTCGTTTAAATAATAAATGTCGTGGCATTTAATACTGAAATTCCACTGAAGTTGAATAAAATCCGATGCAAATTGCTATAAGCTTTCTATCAGAGATTTCTCATTTGTGTTTCATAACTCCGAATGGAAACGAATAATATGAACGTTTTCCCTTTCAGTATAATTTATTTTAATATCATGCTCGTAAATTAATGAGTTTTCACTTTTTATTATTCTTTACGCTAATGGAGATAAAATTTGTTTGTACAAGGGGTTATGTCTGGAAATACCTTTGAACATATTAGGGATGCAATATTTTATTTGATATTTTATTAAGTATATTATGATGAAGCTCTATGTGTTTTGTAGACGCATCTAATCATCTGTATAAAAATCTGCCAAGTGCGAGTTGGACTCGCAGGGCAAGGGTTCCGTAGCATTTATCATTCACAAATCTTGAAGAGAAAATATAGCTTTGTTGTAAAAATAAATAAATAAAGTTGAACAGTTTTCCAACTACCAACATAAGTTTGTTTAACAAATAGTTAACTATAACACTACAAAAATTACTAAAGATGTTACTCACTGTCCATCACCACAAGTCACCGCCTGTCCATTGAACACGGCCACATCAGTTAAATTGTCATTATGATTCTTCACTTGAAACAGCTCCTCACCAACCTCCTTTATATGGGTTGATATGGCAATAACATATCCAGCACTGAACCCTATCAAAATATAACCGTCTCCATACCATTTGTATGTCACTATTGACCCATATCGCTGCTGAAATGCTAGCTCGATAGGATTTTCCGGGTTTAAAAGATTGTATAGATACAATGTTCTTTTGCCAACAATTAAACTTATCTGGAAAAATAAAATGGATAGATTAAAATATTATTCCTACAATGATAAAATGTGCACATACATTATATTAAACAACACTATTATAAAGCACATAAATTAGAAGGGATTTCATATATAGATGATACGAGCCATTTTCTTTATATGTAATATTTCTTTCAATTTGGTTTTGAGATTTCTAGACTAAGCAATAGACTAGTTAGGATTCACATCTATTTGGAATAAAATGGTAGAAAAACTATTGTGTGAAAAACTACATAAAACTATTATGTATTAAAACTGATAATGATATTAAGTACTCACTGTATTTTCCCCAGCAACCCTCTGATCTGTTTTCATCTCAGAAAACTGCAAATCATTGGGATTATCTCGGAGGGTAATCATTCTCAAAGTGTCTCCATCAGAATTGTTGATTGATAAGCTTTTATCCTCAGAAGCCAACACTAGTATGCTGTCCCTATTCCATGCAGCACAAGTTATCTTCTTTGTATGTTTCCCTAAAATAGGTATTCTCCTGAAAATTTCAATGCAAGATGTTAATAAAATATGGAAAAAGCAAACCAGGATGCAGCATAATTTCAATAGGTCTGGGTTATAATCCATGGCTTGCTCTTACCAAATTAAAAACGGGTTAGAGTCTTATTAAAAAAAATACATATGGAATGCTATCTTGGAGGACAAGTTGGATTATTTTGTCTAGGTAAGCCTTAACATCATCAAAATAATCAATACAATTCTGCTAAACAGGTAGACTCCCTCTTTATCTGATATATGTAGAACCAGGAAGACTGCAAGATAACAATAAAAACTCCACCCAGACCTTTGAATAAATTATAGATTGTTAGAAGAAACCTACTTAGTAGTGTGATGATTATATAAAGCAAGATTCCCCTTTGAAGTTCCCACAGCTAGCAGCGGTTCTCCATAGGCCCAAGCTAGACATGATGGGGGTTCCCGCAAACCAGTTTCTATGTTTAGTTTCTTATTAGCGTGGCATTCCCACAACAACACACTATTGCTGTTTGGAGTTATAACAGCCAAATAATCCCCATCGTTGTCCCACTCCATGCCTGCACAAAGTCTGGAAACACGTTACATAAAGCAATAAGGTAATTATACTAAAGACTGGTTAAGTGTAACTCTGTGAAAAATTGTTGTAAAACTGCCTAATAGCTTTCTATTAATCTAATGAAGAAATCTCCACTTAAATGAGTGCATATTTAAATAAATGAAATGAATGAATGAAAATAAGCACGGAAGTAAATTTGACAAATAAATTTTACTTACCCTTGTAGCTTCATCCTTTCCATTAGCTGTCCAGACCGGTCATGTATAGCCACTGTTGCATCTGTTCCAGTTGTGGCAAGAAGGGAGTGTGACTCCCCCTTCTGCCACTGAAAATACAACTCTCCTAAACCATGTGGCTGGTCTATTGTATACAATAGCTGCAACACACAAATTAGGTATATATTTGTTTTTTTTTCTTTGTATACACATATATCTTGTAAATATTTTTTTATCAGTATATTTAAATTAATCTTGTAGCAATTTGTGTTATATTATGTTAAATTGTTAATATTCAAATTAAGTATCATGAAAAATGCCTAATGACATCAATAACACTGAAATAAACACATTTAAAAAGTTTTATAACACAGAGGAAGGAAATGTATATGCAGTCCACCAGATCAACCCAAAATAAGATTAGTTTCACCAGAGTGTCGCCACAGATATGTTCCTACCGTTGAGGACTAAGTTGAAATGACCCAAATAAATACATCTCCCTTACCTCATCCTTCATACCAAAACACAGCAGGCCATAACACTGCTGTTATTAGGCAGAATTAGCTATGGTAGTCATGCTTTCGAAGTATAACCACTAAGAGCTCATTAGCATTATGCAGTTAGCCGGAATCAACAACCGTACGAAATGAAGTGTCTATTCGCACTGTGATGCGGCTACCGGCCGACCGCCCAGGTCATTCTGAGCGCTGCGGCCCAAATGACGGCTAGCCGGACGGTTGCTATACACACTACGTGAAGTGTTAGTGCTAGCATAGTGCAGTTGGGGTTGCAGCTGCCTGTCACCCGGCTAACCGCAAGCGCAACCGCGTCCTGCGGTTAGCCAGACGGGTGACCCCATTCCGGCTATCCGCATCAATGCGTAGAGCCCTAAGAGTTCTACCACATTGTTAAATTTTATTTTTAGGGCAATATATGTTTTGTTGAAATTTCTGTTTGTAATCAAATTTAAATAGATTCATTAAATTTTATTTAATTTTTTACACAAATAACCGTTTAATTTTCAAGTAAATAATGGTAATTACAATTTTTTTTTTTAAATGATGTATCAAATGAGTAGGAAAATTATATTGAAATGTCTATTATCTAATGTGCTCTTACGGTGCAGAATGTGATGATTAATTGTCGGTATCCAAGGGCCAGCTTTCTTGAGTAACGCAAAAGCTGCGACAACCGGACAACTTACTATTGGTACTAGAATAATATTTGTACTTGTAAAAGCCTCTAATACACAACTTACTTTTGGGGCTGACATTTCTTCTGTATTCGTTTGAAATTTATATGGATATATCCGTAGGTTTTTTTGTTCTAATCAAATGTAAAACTCATTACTCATTATTTTCTTTTGAATTTAAACGTTGCTTAGCAACCAGTGGAGTGACATTTTAAGAACATTTTGTCAAATAAATGTCAATGTCATTAATGTCAACGAAATTGTCAATAATTTCAATTTCATTTCAACTATAAAAACTTGATTGACCCAAAATAATTTCAGCTACCTGAATTTATCACCTCTCTTTTTTACATCTGTAATTTTGTAGCCTATACAGTTGATGCACTCTTACTAATATTATAAATGTAAAAATTGTTAAGAATGTATGTACGTATGTTTGTTAATTTTACACCAAATGCTACTGGCTGGGTTTCTTTGAAATTTGGCAAACAGTTTATGACCTAAATTAACTTAATTAACACATACGTGGGAATACCCTAGTCTTTATATATAATTGTTTCCTTCCTATTATTCAATAATTGAATAAAGACAAAAAAAAAATATAAAAAGCATGCTCCCTCTCGAAATGTAAACAAATATTTTCTATCTCTCATTATATTTTTAACAATTAAATTTAAATTATAATCCGAATTAAAAGTTTGACGGTGTAATAGTTTGACAATTAGGCTGAGTCATAGATAAACTATGAGCGTATCAAACATTAAAAATCTTATGAGAATGTCAACTGTCAAGTGATCAAGTCAGACAATGTCAACTGTCAAGTCAGTCAATGTCAAATGCGCATGCAACTGTAAATGAAGTATAAATATAAAATATACAATATTAATAATTGTTAAGTTTTGACTTACATTGTTATATTGTATTACACTTTTAGATAGTAAACAAAAAAATGTTCAAATATAAATAAACCAGGCATTCTTACCAGAAGCACCGGTAATCAAAATTAAATTAAATAATAAAATGTTTATTTTCCCCAACGACAAAAGTAAATAAGAATTTTAGACTAATGGATATAAAATGTTTACAGGTGCTGCTCGACACAATGTTAAGAAATCACAGGATTGTTAACGAAATCTATACTACCTATGCTTATAAAAAATTGATAATTAATGCATTATTTAGAGATATTCGTACTGTAAAACAGATTTCAAACAGTTTAAGGACTGACAATATTGCAATACACTTAAATAACGATAGGAATGCATTTATTAAAAATGTTCTTGTGAAAAAAGAAACGAAAACGAATATAGTTCCAAAAAAGGTTGTAATTGACTTCAGTTCACCAAATATAGCTAAACCATTTCATGTTGGCCACTTACGATCTACCATTATTGGGAACTTCATTGCAAATATTCATAAACACTTCCAAAACAAGGTTACAAAAATTAATTATTTAGGAGATTGGGGTACACAGTTTGGAATTCTCCAATATGGCTTGGAGTCAAATAAAATTGATGTAAATGCTCTTGAAAAAAATCCAATAAATGTTCTATACAAGATATATGTTGAAAGTAATAAGTTGTCAGCTAAAGACGATAATGTACAGATAGCAGCGAGAAAACATTTTGCTGATATTGAACAGGGAAGGGCTAATTTAGACAATTGGAAGAAAATAAGAGAGTTCACTGTACAAGAACTAGAAAATACATACAAGAGGCTAGGAATAACATTTGATGACTACCACTGGGAATCAGATTATAATGGGGAAGCAATCAAACATGTGATAAAGTTGCTTGAAACAAAGAAAATATTGTTAACTGATGAAACAGGAAAAAAATACACAACAGTAAAAGATAGGAATGTTACAATTTTAAAAAGCGATAATTCAACTCTTTATTTAGCGAGAGATATAGCAGCTTTGCTGGATAAATATGAGAGATACAAATATGATAGAATGCTGTATGTAGTGGACAATGCCCAAACTGATCACTTCATGGCCTTGTTTGATATAGTCAAGAGGATAGATGAAGAATGTGTGAAGGGATGTGAACATATAAAGTTTGGAAGAATCAGAGGCATGAGCACTAGACGTGGAAATGTCATATTTCTGAATGACATACTAGATGAAGCTAAAGATAAAATGTATCAGAAACAAAGAGAATCTAAAAGTAAGTAATGTTGCAGCAGCACTTTTTTGTCTACCTTCAAAATCAATAAAGCTCTTCAAACTTATCTGGATAATGAAATTTATCACTATCAAAATAATGTAATAATTGTTTGTTATAGAACATAGGTTTAAATTTATTTTTCAAAAGTATTTAAAATTAACAATCTTATTTTTTAAACATATTTACAAATCCTTAAAATTAAAAAAAAAGAAAGAAAAATTATTTACAAAATGTACATATATACAAAAAAGCAAAACAAAAATATATTAATAAGAACACTACCATAGAACATACGTATATTTCTGTTGATAGAACAGGATTGTGTATTGTTGAAACAATTTGATTGTGAAATGGTGAAACAATGTGTTTCTACATTCATTTTATTTAAAGAAATAATATTTATTCACAATGTACATCAATACAGCACATCAGCTACAAATTATTTCAAGAACAAAATAAGCTTAAAACTAAACAAATAAAAACAAAACAATATAACTTACAACATAAAAGTAACAATAAAGTTTAATTATTAAATGACTAGGGCTGTGCTATAATATATATAGCATTTGGTTCAACCAAATTAAATAAATGTAGAAAGAAACCTGTGATCATTAGGAGTTTAATAATCTTTATTGACAGAAAACACTTGTTAGAATTTGTCTGCTAGTTTTGAAATTAGTTCTGCCAGAATACTTAAAGAAATTTAGCGTCTATAACATGTATATACTGATAATATTTCAGATACAAGGATCTCAGCAATGAATGAAGAAACTTGCGACATATTGGGAACAACAGCTGTTCTGATTAATGATTTAAAACAAAAAAGGCTTAAAGATTATGAATTTGACTGGGACAAGGCACTCCAGAGTGAAGGAGACAGTGGCATCAAACTGCAGTACTTGCATTGTAGACTTTGGAACTTAGAGAAAAACTGTGGTGTAAAAGTGCCTAAAATTTGTGATCCTGATTACTTGAAAGAGGATATAGTTATTGATGTGGTTTCGGAGCTAGCAAAATTTGATAACACACTGAAAAGAGCCTATGAAGAAAATGAAGCCTGTATACTAGTAAATTATCTATTTCGCCTTTCCAGACATGTAAATAGAATGTTTAATGAACTGAAAGTAAAAAATGTAGATGCAGATTTAGGCTCGCAAAGAATTTTGGTGTTTAATTCTGCAAGATTGGTACTTAAATCTGGATTAGAAATCTTAGGCATAAAACCATTATATGAAATGTAATTACAATAAACAAGTAAAGTAATTGTTTTAATAATCATTGATGGTTTATTTGTCACCTACTACTACTAGAATAAGCTGTTAAATGAAAAATGAGATTTAGGATTTCATTCATCGAGAGTCATCATCAATCATTTCCAATGTAATGCAATGTTTGATTGGTATGTGATTGAAGCAATATAAGTAATAGTACTAAGTGAAGAGTATTTCATACCTAAAAAATGTAATGACAAAAAGAAAAAATATAGCTCTGTGTAGTATATAATTTGCTTATAGAAATATTAATAAATTTAAATATCTTATATAAATTTTCCAATCAATATCTAATCGAGTTCGAATTCGAGAACAAATAACTACAGTTCGAATTCGAATCTCAAACTTTACGTGACCATCTAAGAAATCTCACCTTTTCGCATACATATTCCTAATGAAATGAATCTGAATTAGTTTCCAAAAATAAGCCAAAGTATAGATTAAAATATGAAAAAAACGTAGACATGTATTATGAATTTATATTATCTATTTTTAGAAAATCCGTTTAAAAAAACCTTCGTCGCTTTGTTAACGATACTACTACAAAATAATGATATTATTCGATAAACGATATTGTTTAAGTTTATTCAAATTTTAAAAAGAAGACAAGGTAATGCGTGGTGTGCTTTGATAATACAAAATGTTTAGTTAAGTATATTTTTTTATAAATCTGAATCCATTTATAAAATAAATTAAATCGTAAAATTCCTTTCCTTTTTATTTAATTTTGCCTATTGTATATGTTTATTAAATTATTAATGACGTTTAGAGGGTTGCCACACTTTATTTTATAAAATGTAGAGACGATACAAATATAAAAATGGATTGAAGAAATATAGTATCCAACTGCACATAATATAGTGTAATTTAGGAAAAGCATGGTACGCAAATACAAAAAGATAGCTAATAATAGTTTCATACGCGCAACATAAACCATGTAAATTAAAATTTGCAAAAACAACATTATAATTGAAACATAAAAATTACTTATAATCCCACAAAACATAAAGTTCCATCTGTATCATTTTATATGGTGTTTACAACAAACCACACAACCAGACACATATAAATAAATTAATAAGCCTATTAAGATTGAAAAAAGCATCTGAATATAGTTAAAGACTGGTGTGTATATATTATTACATAGCTAGGTACGATGATAGTAATGAGAGATATAACAGTAAAAATTTTTTTTTTAATGTACCTATAATGAGTACGATTTTGAAATATGAAGTAAGTACCTCCATATCCGTAATAAGCAAAAGTACCTATGTCGGTGTTAATAGCAATTGGTGCGGAATGTATATCAAATCCGATGATAGATGTTTTATTTAGTTAAATTGTTTTATGAAGTATTATTATTTATTTAAAATTGAATTCTTAAATTTAAAAAATGAGACTAATAAGTGAGAGTTATTAATCATTATTTTTATAAATTTAAAAATTCAATTTTAATACCAAATCTTGTGCGTTAAATCGAATTAAGGAAGAATACAAATAAATGTGTATACTTTTATATATATTGTCGAAATATTCTCAGAATATGCCAGCCAATAATTTAATGGGAAAAATTATCTATTTTTCGTCTAGAACTACTGATATAGTACAGAATATATGCGCTTTCTACATATTTTGTACATTCTTTCTTTCTTTAAATGTTCAACATATGCACTGAAAGATTTGGATATAAAAATATATTATTTGAATTACGTATTCTTTTGTATTTTTACGGATTTCGTAATAATTAGTTTTATTAACTAGAATAATACATATAATATTAATGAGTTTTCCTATAATTTGTCTATGATACACTACAACCATAAGCCAAAGATACATCTTATTGATGATGTCGACCACTCCCGATTTAGCGCGAGAATTTAAATTAATCCAGTTTAATTTTTCTTTTACATTTTTTTAAAGAATGAAACACTCCTTTTATGAGTTAAGGTTATATTTATTGTAAATGTATAAATATTTTTAGAAAATAAATCATTTATGCAGTTAAATAAATGATTATAATTTACTTCATAAAGTCTTCGGATATTTTCGGATACATTCGGATTTGAATGCGTTGACGTCAGAATTATTGGACCGATCCTGCGTCAAGTCGGCACTTCCGGCGGTCACATGGTATGCGCGGGCCAATCAGAACTCGTCGTCTCTTTATAGGCCGACATTTTCTGACAAGCGTAGAAAAAGTTTTCATCGACAGCCGCCATTTTGCGCTGGAGAGACTGAGAAGTATTTCGGAATTTGTCGTGTAAATTTTCTGTTTTTTCTTACATCATTTTATCATAAACTGTACCATTCCGTGTATTTTAAAGTGTTAAGTGAAATCGTGTAGTTCGATCGTTAAAATAAGTTCCGTAAAGTAGCTAAAATCTGGTGATATTGTTTTCATTTATTGTGCTAGTTCCGACGGAAGATGGTGAGAGGCTCTGTGTAGTTCTTCGATTCGGAGCTTTGTAATGGCGAATACTTGAGTGAGAAATTATAATATGTGCCTTCAACGGTGCGGAGCACATCGAACGATCGGGATGTGGGTGAATTACGTTGTGATGAATGACAAATCGCTCTAAAATGTTATTTTATAAAGATATAAGACATAAATGTGTTATTTGAATCGGCGGGCCGAAATATTCACGACGGCTTACGTTTAGTAAACAGAGCCATGGCCGATCATCATGTGGATGAGCCGCCTAACAAGCGGGCTAAAATGATCCGGGACCCTTTCCAGGGTCCATCGGACACGGCGGGTGAGCACTTTTTCGCTTTTTACAAGTTTTCGAAGGTTTGCACGCACGTCTGTCATTACAATAATGCTGTGATTTTTGACATTTTGCCGTCGCTCTTGTTAGCGCCTTGCAAGTTTTGCGTCGTATTATTGTTTCTTACTCTAAAGAAATCAGGAAATTAGCTGCAGTATGTAATTAACAACTGCACTAATTTGGGAGGCCGTAGTTTCTCTGTTATTTAGTTGCAAATTTTTATCATGTAAAACTTATAGGAGGTATATAAATTAATTTAATGATTATAATACCAAAATTTTACTTAAATTAATTAAATTATATAAAAATCTTAGAACTCTTATTCAAAAAAAAAAATTTAATACAATAGTCACATATTTTGGTGTTACTTTCCAATAGAAAGGTCATGTTTTTACAGGAAACTTAGGTTGAGTGTATTCAAATGCTAAAATATTCCAATTTCTCAAAAAATATGAAGTCAATAGTAAGGAAAAATATATAAATAAATATTTCGTCAAAAAAATACTATATTTTATTCAGAAAACAAGATAAAAACATTTATATTTAAGGGTGACCTACATTTATAATTTTCCAAATTTATGGTAAAAGATACTTATAACTATCAAATATTTGCAAATTTATATTAATAACCTCTTGAGTGCAGATTAAATATCACAAAATAATATTAAACATTATATCATAATATGCAAAAACAAACATATTTCCATTAAAAAATATATTTAACTTTTGCTGTACTTACTTTCAAAATAAGAAGTACCTATATGTATATAAATTGGTCTTATATATTAAGTTTTCATATAAAAGTATAACTTTTTTTGTACAAAACTTCATAAATATGATTTTTTAAAGTATTTCAAGCTATACTTTATGTTATTGTAAGTATTGTTTTCAGTTTTACCAAACACTGTATTCATACACATTTGTTACAAACAAATTTTGTTATGATCTTATTCTTATTAGTTTTTACAATTAATATACAGATAAGAATATTGTATATTTACTATCTTTTGCTTTTGTTCTTTTTTTCTTTGATGTATGTTTGTAAATATAAATGTCCTTGAGAGTATGTGATGCACATGTCATAATTAAATGTTTCATTTTTAAATGCAACTGTTGATTGAAACTTGAAGTTTAAACATTAAGTTACTCTTTCCATGAGTTTTAATTTCATTTTTTTTATTCAGGAAATAAAATTTGTGTATTTAATGAAGAATAAATAGGAACAGTGTGTTTTTTCTTACAATAATCTAATATTTTGCACTTTGTTTGTATTCAATGCTATAAAATTTGTCTTTATTTAAATGAGTTTTTACGTTAGTTTAAATACTAAATTATATTAATATTTAGTGCATCTCATATTTTTGGATAACAATTTCTAATAAAATATCCTATTTAAATTAAGAACCCTTGTTTTAATTTCATTTCATTATCTTATCCAATTTAAATCTCTAAGAAAAAAAAAATATGCTAAGATCAAAAATTTTTTCTTGTCTACTATAATACAAGATAGATTTAAAATTTATTATGATTTCTTTTATGACGAAATCTTATTTTCTAATCAAACGCATTATTTAAAAAAAATCTAAATTATATAAAAAGTACTCATTATTTCTGTTTACTTTTGTGTTCCTCTTATTAGATATCTTTATCTTCCCATGCCATATTTATTTTTTTGTAGTTTGTAAAAATCATAAATAAAAATTTTGTGTAATTATAATAAGCTCAAGTTTCTTCAAGTTCACTATTATAAATAACTATTATAATATAAGTTCACTATAATTATAATTGAAGGAATGCACCATCAAAATGCCATAGGGTTCATATTCGTTTATACCAAGTTTCTTTCAGTTTATCTATCTAAATATACAATTTGTTTCAGCAGATGGGTTTTCGAACCTTGACATGTTCGATCTTGAAAAGGACCTCCCTGATGAGCTGATGTGGGGGGAGCAACCTGGGGTTGCAGGTCCTAAGCCCCCCGCCCAGGGACCTGGTCCTGGGGGGCAAATGACACAACAACAGCTCAATGGAGATGACCCGACGGCTGCTATGCAGAGACAAATTAATAATCATCTTATACAACAAGTAAGTATCTGGAGCGAATGGATAGATAGACAGATATCTTATAATGATATATATAAAGTACAAGTTTAAGACAAAGTTATTTATAAAAAATATAAGGAATCGGTTGTTTCTATTTAGCTAAAAATAATAGTTTTAATCATATGTAGCATTTTTTGTAAAGTTTTATGATTATGAGGTATCATAAAATAAAGCCTTTAGCTTGTATTCATCACATTAAGATAATTTTCAAAACCAATAGCCACTTTATATTTTCTGTAAATACACGTGATAATGTTAGAGTTGGATGTAAAAAAAATGTCAATTCTTTTAAGTTATAAATATCTTCCATCAATTTGTAATGTACTGTGTCTTGGCAGATACAAAATAAATAATCATTTGAATCATCTTTAATTTATTGATATCTAAACTTGAAATTAACTCATTATGTTGTTTACTATAAAGTGTATAGAATGAGCAATACTAATCGTGTAAATGTCGTTTGCTGGTCTTTTCACAGGGCAAAAGCTTAGGCCACAACAATCCATTAGTGTTGGGAAGTTTAGGAAGTAAGAGTCCAAATTTGCAGTCACCACCTAATGTGTCTGTTTCTAAGGACCTCATGGGTGGCATGCATCCACAACCAATGCCAAATACAAGCCATCCAAATCAGTTACATTCAACAATGCCAATGAGTTCTATTCAAGGTATGTACACTATTCCATATTTGCTATTAAAAAGTAGTAATACGTCAATTCAGTTGGGTGTATACTTAGAGAAGTATATTATAACCATCTCGACAAATAATGTATTACGATATTGTTCATTATTACTTTGAAGTTCTTACT